>JAOTRH010441190.1:0-32847 GCA_034768845.1 Heliamphora exappendiculata
TTGGTGCTCTCGACTTCTTGAAAACATGTTTTTGCTCTCCCTTATATCGGCAGTATTCTCGGTTTTGGTGGGTGTTGGGTTTGGCTTTAACTTCGTTGGAGAGGAGCTAGGTAGTGTTGGTGGTGTTAGCGGTGTGGTCATGGCCAGTGATGGGGGCGAGGACGTCAACCAAGGGGGAGGCGATGGAGGCGTGTTAGAGGATGGCGACGGCAGTGGCAGTGTAGCTGCGGGTAGCACCGAAGCTGGTGGTGTGGTGGGTGAGGATGATGATCCACAGGAGGGTGGAGGTGTGCCCGGGATGCTGGAGCTATTTATTCTCGAGACCTACTACTTGGTGAACCATCAGTTGTGGAGGTCGGCTATGAAACGATTCACCATCCCCGACGTGGTTGTGGAGCGCGAGATTCTCCTACAGCGCCGCAAAGTCCATCTCTCGTCTAGGAACCTCAAGGTAAACTTAGATTTGAACTTTGCTTGCTTTCGTGAATATGCCGATTCTTTGAGTTTTGAACTTAGTTTTCTTTTGAGATTCTAATCTTCTTTGATGTCGAATTGAATTGAATATTAAATTGTATTTGAATTGTATCGGACATTTGAATTGAATTAGATTGGATCGGAGTTTGGGAATGAAATTGAATGGGAATTGAGTTGAAACTTAGACTTGAGATTTGGGTTAGAATTTGAATTGAATTAAATCAGGCCATTGTCTTTTAAGAATTGAAACCAAATTTTGGATTGGTTGGAAGTTGCATTTTTTTTAGAATTGAATTTGAAACTTGAATTTGGAATGATGTTAGGATTTCATGAAGTTGATTTGGGTTCCAATTAGTAGATTTGGAGTTAAATTCAAAGTTATCATTTTGATTATCGTTTGTTGGATAAAAACATGTGGAGCATCAAATACTTCTTTCATCACGTTCTCCCGTCCATCGACCAGGGGAGCATCAAATATACATGGCTGAAGAATATTTTTCATCATTTTGTCTGCATAGAGGTCCACCACTTCAAGTGCTTGGCGAGTGCATTCCTGCTCTACGTGTTTGGGATAGCTTTATTCTTGAACTTGGAGAACAGGGTGGACCACTATTACCTTGTTGCTATGATGGTGGTGGATCAGATCTGTGTATATGACTAGGGAGGCACTGCTCTCGCCACCCTTTACAGATATATGAGTGCTGCCACCTGAACCTTTGATCTGAGCATAGGCGGGTATTGGCACATCTGGGAGGTACATCTATATTTCTCTGTTTTGCTTTTCATTATTGTTCCCATATCCGTATATCTTGTTTCAATTGTACTAATGCCTCTCCTGATCTTCTGCAGCTTTGGGCCTATGAGTTCCTAAGTTTGCGCCAGCCGGTGAACTCATGCGATGATCCCCTTATGATTCCCCCGGCACGCTAATGGGCCAGACGGTACTGGGGCTTGAAGCCAGGTAAGAAGGATATTGATGATGATCGCCACTTTTTAAACACCCTCACTCCCGATTGGGTACGTCATTCGTGCTTTTATTCATTCCAACTTCTCATCTCCTATACATATAATGATTGCTGACAGGTTTCCTTGCTTTCCAGGTTCGCAGGGATATCTGGGTCGGCATGGAGGAGTGAGTTGGAGCCGATCTGATGTGGAGTCGAGAGGTTACCCAGACCCGTGTCTTATTGGAGGGACCATCTTGCAGAGAGTGGTACCTTGGTGAGCGCATTGTTCGGCAATCCATAGGGTATTTCTATTTTCATATCTCAAGGACGCCTCTGGTTGGGATGCGACAGACTGACTCCCTCCGCATGGCTGGGATTACTTGTGCCATAACGGGTATCAATGCTGCTACGTTGATTGAGGGTGAGGATTGTGACTATATGGTCTTCACCCGAGAGAGGCTCATACCTGCCATGGGGGCCTGTGCTACTGTGTGGGGTCCTCCTCCTGCTGCCCCGGGTGCTGTCTATCCTAAGTTGCCCTGGACGGTGGACACTTTCGTGGATGAAAATCTTCATCAGATCTAGATCCACGAGGAGATTCTTCTTTCTCCTTGCGTGGAGCAGATACGTCATCCTTCCTTTCCTTCTTTCTATACTGCTCTGTGTACTGCCTTTCATATTTATTTGTACCGATTCTCATATCTGATTGTACTACTTCTCATAGTTGATTGTACTGATGTGGTCCCTTTCCTTGACAGATGCCTCAGGAGTGGTACGACCAGTGCCTTCGTCTTATTTCTAGCTTAAGGGTATTGGTCCGTCACTAGGATGCTGCCTTCCGAGCTCAGGGCATGGAGCCTCCTACTCCCCGGGGTGGCCCCACTATGGTATGTTCCTTATTTTGCTCTATTCTATCTTTTCATTTTTTCCACTACGCATTTGTTCATATATGCTACTATTTGATATGTCTCTTCTTTTTTAGCGTGACCGAGGTAGAGGGCTGAGGACTCGAGATGGCCGCACGGCACCTGCTGCTCTAGTTGTACCTCCAACATCGGCTTCTACTACCACTTCTACTGCGCTTCTTCATCTCGGGGCCAGACTGCTAGTGATTTGTTGATTGCTTCCAGCTCAGAGGAGAAGGCCGAGGAGACTGGGTCATCGTCTGGCGAGTCGTCTCAAGGAGACTACGTGGTCCAGAGTAAGAGAACTCGGCGAGAGTGACTGACCTGCTACCGCTTGCTGATCTACTTTTCTTCTTTTCTTCTTACTGTTCATGGAGGCCTGCGTGCCTATTCTTGCTTGGGCCTCTGTACCTGCTTGGTACATTCCGATACTTAGTTCTGTCATACTGATACACTACTCTTGGTACACTACTCTGACACACACTGATACACTATTCTCGATACACTGCGCATAAACACTTGTTTTGAGATAGATGGGGCCTTCGTGCCTCTGCTTTAGTTTTGGCTTGCGTGCCTTGATACTCATACAATTATATGCATTACCTTGTTACTTATGATGGATAGGGCCTTCGTGCCTTTTGGTTTACATTTTGATCATCATGGATGCTTGTGACCTTTATATGTTATGAAAATCAATTTTGAAGGATTAGTTTTTTATTATTCATGATGTATGCTTTGTGAGTTGAGAACTTGCTATATAAACTATTTTTCTTGTTGCAAGTTGTTTATAATTCGTCAACGACGACTTGGGGCATGTTAACAAAATAGGGGCAGACTGTCAAAATTTCTACACAAAAAAAGTCGCTGCAGTGAGAAATGAGTTCACGGTTGTGGGTTTTGAATATAGCGGTCTGAACTTTTGCGCAGAAAAGTTGGCGGCTTAGATTTTGTGATGTCACGGCCGTGTGTTCTGTGGATGAAACATGGCGGTCGTGACAAAATTTTTTGGCACGAAATTCAAAGCAGATTCTATGGGTTCCCTCCATTTCTAGTTCTATAAAGGGGGCAATCGTTTCAGACCCCACTGTTCTGGATATCCTACATTCTCCTTGTCTTCTCCATGGCCCACTTCTTTAATAACTCTCTTTTGGCTTGGATGGGCAACTTCTCTCCGGTCGAGCGTAAAAACTTTCTCAACTTTGGACTAGATACGCTATTCTCCTTGCGTACCATGAGGATTGACTGGCACCTTCTGTGAGGGGCAACCCAGTTATGGGATCCCCATGTACACGTGTTCCGCTTTGGGAGTGAGGAGTAGTGGCTGATGGTGGACTTTTTTGCCATTCTAGATGTTTCAGCCCGAGTAGAGGTTATAGTTCCTACCCCTTTCTCAAGTCCCAGGGATTGGTTGATTCAGCTTTGCGACTACTCCAGATGTGAGGCATCACTGATCACTCATGACGAATTCCTCGATGTGGCAAGGATCGTAGACTACTTCAGACCGCGGGGTTCCCATGGCGACTTTTCTTTTCAGCTTCAACATTGCTATGCTCTTTGTATCTGTCTTCTGGCTCGTTTTCTTTTGGGCCCTTCTAATGGGCGAGTCAGCTTCTCTTTGGTGGATGTGGCTTATCAGATCCATGAGAGTCAGGATCCTATTTCGCTGGTTCTTGCTGAGACGCTTCTCGGTGTTAATGTAGTTCATACTGAGGGTGCCCCTTACTTTGCTGGCTGTGCTCTCCTGCTATAGGTGGTTTGCTCAGCTCTCCTTTTTCTATTTTTCTCTCGATTTTTCTGCTCAGCTATCATTTTTCTATTTTTCACTCTATTTTTTTTGCTCAGCTCTCATTTTTCTATTTTTCTCTCAATTTTCCCTCTTAGCTCTCCTTTTTCTTTGTTTCTATCAGGTTTGTCTGATGGAGAAGGCGAACTTGCTGGAGAAACCTATATTTGACAACTACAGTGTGAAGTCCTTCATCCGTCATCAGGTTTATTGCCTTTGCTCGACAGAAGCCGCTTGAAAGGACTATCTGAGCTCTCTGACCGGGGAAGACATATCTTGGCTATGCCCCTGGCTGAAGATAAATTTCATGATTATTGCCACGGTGGGTCACTCGGGAATTCTATTGGTCGGCTTAAAGCTGGCCACTTTCTAGCATCCATATTGCATTCTCCGTTAGTTTGGGTATACTCAGGTCAGACCTGATATTGCCGTGAGTCATTTGTGTAGTTTCGGACATCGAGCCCCTTTCTTGGGTTAGTATCAGCGGGCCTAATTTTTGTGACTGAGAATGCTGGTCAGTGGAGAGTTTGACAGCAGACTTTTTAAGGATTACAAGGCTTGGATTGGGACAGAGATAGAGCGCGGTGCGAGACAAGGAGGAGATGCAAAGAGTTGAAGGACTTGACTCTTCTTCACTGTATTTCGATATTCTGCTCGTTTCTTTTCAGCTTTTTAGGGTGAGGACTTGCGAGCCTTTCTTGTTTTGGAATTAAAACCGAGTTAGTAAAAAGTCTCAATGAAGTTTCTCCACTTTTGTTTGCAGTGATCTTTGAAACTATGCTTTAGATTTTTGCTTTTGCAAATATAATTAATTTATTAGAAAATTTTGAAGTTTTTGCGCTGATGAACTACTTGGACAAGGCTACAAAAGGGGAATTTCAAACAAAAGTTTGGGCTAAACTTCTAATAGAAGCAGCCTTTGTATCCCAAAGAAAGGGAATCATGCCATAACGTAGTTCGAGGTTTGGGTTTCACTAGGGTTTTTCCACTTTCCTTTTGCGGGCTTTCCCTCAGGTGTAGAACTTATTGAGTTGGTTTGAGTTGATGGGTGTAGAGAAAACATTCCCGTCTAGGTCCATAAGGATAGGAGCACCTCCTGACATCAAAGTCTTGATAAGATAAGGTCCGATCCAATTAAGTTTAAACTTTTCCCTTGGGTCAAAGATCAAGGCTCTGATTTCTTTGAGAACTAAGTCACATTCCTTTAAATTTTGAGACTTAAATTTCATATTGAATGCCGAGCTATCATTCTTTGATACCATTGGATGTGAAACAGCGCCCTTAGTCTTTTTTCATCAAACAGGAGCAGTTCTTTAAATCTACCCCTCTGCCAATCTAACTCGGGAATACTACTTTCGGCCTTTATCCTCAAAGACAAAATCTCTAATTCTACGGGTAGAATGGCTTCCATTCCACAGACTAATGCATACAGTGTTGCTCCGGTAGAACTCCTGATCGATGTTCGATACCCCCAAAGTGTACAAATGGTAATTTTTTTGGCCAATCTTTACTTTCCTCTATCGTCTTTTGTAGGATCTTCTTCACGTTCTTGTTAGTTGCTTACATGGCTCCATTGGTTTGCGATCTGTACAGAGAAGACCTATGGCTGATAATTCCATACTCCTCCAAAAGATCTAAAACTTCTCCTTGAAATGAGAACCATTGCTAGAAATAATCTCGCACGAAACCCCATATCAACATATAAGATTCTCCTTGATGAATCTGGCTACTTGAGAGGCCTTCAGAACAGAGTAGGAGGCAGCCTCTACCCACTTTGTGAAATAATCAATTGCTACGACGATGAACTCATGTCCATTCGATCCCTTGGGTGTGATCTTTCCTATCACGACGACTCCCCAAATTGAGAACGGCCAAGGTGACGATAGGTTATAGAGCTGAGATAGCAGCACATGCATGAGGTTCATGTGAACTTGGCATTTTTGGCATCTCTGAACAAACTGATAACAGTCCGTCTCCATTGTTATCCAAAAGTATCCTTGGCACATGATCTTTTTAGCGAGCATCATTTCACTCATGTGAGGCCCGCAAACCCCTCTATGAACCTCTTTCATCAACCTGTGTCCCTCTTCTGTGTTAATACAAAGCTTATTAACCCATAGATATCCTCTCTTGTATAGTCTTCCTCTACAGATTACAAATTATGTAACATGCCTCCTGATAGCTCTTTGATCCTTCTTGCTAGCTCGACTAGGATACTCCCCTTTCTAAATGACATTTTTAATGTCGTGATACCAGGGTAGTCCATCATCGACTTTTCGGATAGCGAAAATATCATTAATTGTGGCTACATCTCTTTGCTAAATTTCCAAGGGTCTCATCTTTACCTAGGGTGGTATTTCTATCATCGATGCCAAAGTAGCCAAGGTGTCAGCAAACTTATTCTACAATCTCAGGGCATAGGTGAACACTACTCTTTCAAAGGAGGGGATCATTAATTTGAGCTCACGGTGATACTGGATCAACCTCTTTTCTTTAACCTTCCATCCTCATTTTGCTTGGGAGACAACCAAAGCTTACTCCCCTATGACTTCTAACTTCCTTGCCCATAGTTCTAAGGCTGCTTCCAATCTAGCCACGCAAGCTTCATAGTCGACCTGGTTGTTAGTAACCTCAAAACTCAACTTAAAATCCAAAGGGATATGGGAATCATCGGGAGTGATGAGGAGTATCCCTATCCCGTATCTGTATTAGTTTGAGGCTCCATCAAAATTGAGGGTCCACAGATCCTTCTCAATTTTCAACACTTGTTCATCAGGAAATTTAAACTCTGATTCTTCTTCTTTAATAGGATGGTTGGCTAAAAATTCTATAATGGCTTTGCCTTTCACGAATTTTCTTGTGACGTACAGTAAGTCAATTTCAACTAACATGAGCAACCAACGAGCCAACTTTCCTGCCAAAGCTAGCTTCTCGAAGAGGTATTTGAGCAGGTCCATCCTTGAGATTAAAACAACTCTGGATGCCCAAATTAGAGCCCATCAAGTTTTCTCCAAAGGCGTGTGCCTATGTTCACAAGTTACCATCTTCTTGCTTAAATAATAGACAGCTCTTTCTATCTTGGCTTCATCTTCTTATGCAAGCATACACCCCATTGCTAAATCAGTCACTAATCGGTACAATATTAGAGGATCGCCGAGTTCTTGTGGTGGCAGAACTGGAGGGTTTTGCAGGTACTATCGTTTGGCATCGAAAGAATCTTGACATTGCTTACCCCACTTAAACTTAGTCCCTTTCTTCAAAAGTTGAAATAGAGGTTCGCAGGTAGTAGTCAACTTAGTTATAAACCAGCTGATGAACTGAATCTTTCCTAAGAAACTCCTTATGTTCTTCTTGGTCCTTGGAGAAGACATTTCAAGGATGGCTTTGATCTTTCACGGATCCACTTCTATGCCTCATTGCGTGATCATAAAACCAATCATTTTCCCTGTTGTAACTCCAAAAGCACACTTCTGTGGGTTTAAACGCATCCTATACTTTCTTATCCGCTCAAAAAATTTTCTTAGTGTGATGACATGCCCTTCTCGGGTCTTGGACTTTACGATCATGTCATCAACATACACCTCTACTTCCTTGTGTATCATGTCATGCAGTAACGTGGTATCAACCCTTTGGTAGGTTACTCCTATGTTCTTCAGCCAAAACGACATCACCTTATAATAATAGGTGCCCCATGGTGTCGTGAAGGTAGTTATTTCTCGTCTTTAGGACTAGCTCCGATAAGATCTCTGAAGTCGAAACACACTCAGATCCTTCCATCTTTCTTTGGCACTAGAATGATGTTGGCAACTCACTTTGGATACTCTGCAACCATAAGAAATCCAGCGTCTATTTGCTTGGTAACCTCTTTCTTGATCTTGAGCGCCCAATCTGGTTTGATCCTTTTAAGGTTCTACTTGATGGGTTTGGCATCAGGCTAAAGGGGGATTTGGTGCTGTACGATGTCGAGATCAATACCAAGCATTTCTTCGTAGGACCATGCAAAAACATCTTTAAATTCTTTTAACAAAAAGATTAATTGTTCACGTTCTTCCAAAGATAGTGTAGAAGGAACTTGAACTAATGGTGGATCTTTTTCATTATTGTGATTTATTAAAATTGTTTCTTCAATTACAGGTTTAGCTCGCATTTCTTTTTCATTTTTAATTAAAAGTTCCAATTCTTGGGGAATATCCTCGAATTCTTCAAAATTTTTAGAATCAAAGAAAAATATTTGAGACACAACGAAGTAAGCAGAATCTGATTTCATTTCATTGATTTTAAAGGGAGTTATAACCTGAGACTCAAAACAAAAGGGGCTCGAGATGCCAACAGGTGCATTCCCGATAGACTTACCGTTACAAAAATTGTTAACAGACTCGATGAAAACTGAATCAATAGACTCAGTCTTCAACCCACTTGTTACATCATGCATAAGAAAAGACTCAAAAAATAGACTCTTTTTCATTTTAACAGCATCCATGATAAGTGTGGTGTAATTTGCAAGCGAGTCGGCTTCCATCATCAGTATGTCCTCGTCTTCCTGGTTGCCGATTGTGGCGCCAAAATTTAGTGTTTTATTAAAAAATAGGGAATTCAAGAGTTATTTTGCAAACATTTAACACCTTGAAAACAAACAATTTTGAAAATCATTTTTATTGAAAATTGGAGTCGCCACTTGATTTTTGAGAAAAACTAAGAAAAGCAAAATGGAGCCACTGATATTTAAAATGTTTAACAAGAAAAAACATGGATTTGGAGACTAAGGTATAAATCAAGAAAAGTGTTAGGCACCTCGTTCGACCAATCGTGAAGTTGGTCTTTACTAATTATCATTGGTTATTTAATTAGATTTCTCAAATGCATGCAAATACAAAAAGTGGAGGCAAAGAGAGAAGAATAAAAACCAAATAAAAAAATACATTTCCTATGCATTTAAGCACATAATAAAAAAAAGCATAAAAAAAGCCTAATTCCTAATCATGCTGGATCTATACTAAAGGATACCTGATGAAAATCGCATGCAAAGTATAAAGAATGAAATCAACTAAGATAAACTAGTAAGTCTTAAGCAAATTAAAATAACACTAAGAAAGCATAGTAAATATAACATGGGTTTAAACCAAAGAAAAGTAAACCTAAAGATTTTAAAGCCTTAAATATGTTAAACCATACTATAGAAAGCTTACTGGATATCATACATAATATAACAGAATACTGTAACAATAAAATTAAGCTATTGGAAAAAAGAAAGCTTATGGCCTTAATCTACCGTGGTTGCAGTCGCAAGGCCGAAAGACTTAAAGGTTGCGGGCGCGAAGACCAAACTCACCACCGCAAGCATGTTAGTTCCAAATAATTGCGCTTGCAACTATGGAAGTTACGACCGCTAGGTATGTTGGCACTGCTTTACTAAATTTAAATAAACAATGTGTTGAGTGCTAACATGCGATATGTGAGGTCGGATATAAAGCAGAATCACAGAAGAAATTAATACTTATTCCAATCAAAACTACAACTGAGGCATGAATAGTCCAACACTAAGATCTCAGAATAAAGCATGCTAACAATGAAATTAAAATAATAACAAATTAAAAGGGTAAGCATGCGAATCGTGAATTAGAAATTTAACCTGACCTGTCCACAGGGGTAGAAAGTGTGGATAGAGAAGTGTCGAGGTTCATACTGGTATACCTACGAAGCGATGATCCGGATGTATCCTCAGGTTGTGTAATGCTTGCATGCTCAGTCATCAAGAAGGCTTTTGTTCCAGTACTTCGGGTAATAGGAGTGTGTGCAAAATCGAGGTTTGGGTCGATAATGCCACAGAGTATCGATGCTAGAAATTCTCCTCCCAAAATTGTACCGAAGGTACGTATTTATAGACAGTACCACCCAATGAGGTGGTGACACGTCTCAAGCTCAGAAGATGCCAAGCAGGTTGCGGTCACAACATTGAAGGTTGCTGCCGTGAGTTTTGTTAGGGTTTCCACAGGTTTCTTGTTGCGGTTGTGACAATGAAGTTTGCGGGTGCAAGGTTCAAAGGTTGCAGGTGCAGATACTTGGACGAGTGACCAATTAGGTCGCAAGATTTGAAGGTTTGCGGCCTGAAGATTTGAAATATGTGATCTTGCGGTTCGATTTCACAGAATACTAGAATTGAATCAATTTCAGGTGATCGTTTAGAGACTTTGTGCATCATTCCACTCGATTTTCATCATTCGATTCACTCGAATAAGCCAATGATTCAGCAAGATCAAATTGGAATGTTTACAGTTGCCCCTCTTTGATATAACTTGCGCAGCAACGCGTGATGCGAGTTATATCAAAGACCCAGAGACAACATCTATTTGACTGAGCCGCTAATCTTAGGCTTCAAACACAAACATTCATGTGATGATGGTCGTACTCAAACTTCCATCGACCTGTCTACGTACCCTTTTGCTAGGGATTAGACCAAAACGTAGTTCCGGGACAAATTCCAAATATGCAAAACGCAAAAACATGATGCAGATGCTAAACATAATCAACAGATATTCTAAAGGTTGACTCAAGACCCCAAGGAATTATAAAAAGGATCGAGTTAAGATATTAGAAATTATCTTAAACGGGAGAGCAACACGAATTAATTGGTAGAGTCAAGACCAAAGAATTCGGAACGAAAATATGAAAAAAATAATTAAAAAGTCAAATCAAGACTTTAAAATTATTTTTATTGGAAGAAAACCACGACTTAGTAAGTTGGATCAAGACCTAGAAATTTAGGACGAACACAGGATAAAAAAATAATTAAAAAGTCGAGTCAAGATTTTAAAGTTATTTTATGGAAGAAAATCACGAATTAGTAGGCCGAGTAAAGACTTAAAAATTTGGGATGAGAACACGGGATAAAAATAATTAAAAAATTCAAGTCAAGACTTTAAAATTAAATTTATTGAGAAAAAATCACCAATTAATAGGTCGAGTCAAGACATAAAAATTTGAGACTAAAGCGCGGAATAAAAATAATTAAAAAGTCGAGCGAAGATTTTAAAACTATTTTTAAATCTCTAAAACAAGAAAACAAACACATCATAGGGGGATTAAAAATACATAAAAAATAATATGACATAGGTGCCTCGAAAATAGGACTTGAAAAACCTAAGACACCTTCTGGATTTATAGAGCCTAAGAAGTATGGCTTGAGAAACCTGAAACGCCTTCTGGACTTAAGGTGTTTAGATTACTAAGGCTTGGAAATCTTATGGCGCCTTTTAGAATTAGGGTGCCTGAGAAGCAGGGCTTGAAACATAAGATGGCTAACGGATTAGGGCTTGGGGAATCTAGGACACCTTCTGGACTTAGGGTGTCTGAGAAGAAGGGCTTGAGAAACCATAAACGCCTTCTGGATTTAGGGTGCCTAGATCATTAGGGCTTGGGAAACCTAAGACCCCTTCTGAACTTAGGGTTCCTGAGAAGCAGGGTTTGAGAAACCTAAGACGCCTTCTGAAGTTAGAGTCCCTAGATAACTAGGGCTTGAGAAACCTAAGACGCCTTCTAGGCTTAGGGTGTCTGAGAAGTAGGGTTTGAAACATAAGATGCTTAGCGCACCAGGGCTTGGGAAACCTAAAACACCTTTTGGACTTAGGGGGCCTAAGAGGCAGGGCTTGAGAAACCTAAGACGCATTCTGGACTTAGGGTACCTAGATCACTAGGGCTTGATAGACCTAAGATGCCTTCTGGATTTAGGGTACTTAAAAGCAAGGCTTGAAATATAGAATACCTAGCACATTAGGGCTTGAAAAACCTAAGACGCCTTTCGAATTTAGGGTGCCAGTGAAGTAGGGCTTGAAAAACCTAAGACATCTCTTGAACTTAGTGTGCCTAGATCACTAGGGCTTGATAGACGTTAGACGCCTTCTAGACTTAGGAATAACAAGACAACGATTCACATATAACTTGGATTTAAAAAAGGTTTGCCCAGCGCACCAAGGCTTAGGGTGCCTGGCTCATTAGGGTTTGATAAACCTAAAACACCTTCTGGACTTAGAAATACTTAGATAACGCTTCGCATATGACTAGGATTTAAAAAAGGTTTCTCCTAGCGCACCAGGGCTTTGGGTGCCTAGTTCGCTAGGGCTTTAAAAAATCTAAAGATCGTCATACACACATGAACCTAGGGTTGGGTTTGCCTGGCACACCAGGGCTTAGGGTGCTTAGCTCACTCGGGCTTGGAAAACCTAAGGCGCCTTTTGGACTTAGGACCTAGACGCCTTACGGACTAGGGTTTGAGAAAACCTAAGACACTTTCTAGACTTAGGGCTTAGACGCCTTATGGACTAGGGTTTTGAAAAAACCTAAGACACCTTCTGGACTTAGGACCTAGACAACGGTTCACATGTGATTAGGATTTTAAAGAGGGAAGCCTAGCACACAAGGGCTTGAAAAACCTAGAACACTAGGGTTAAGATCAATAAGCCATTGCTGAGGGCTACTACACAACTTTTAATATCCACGGGCTCATGTTTTTTGCTTTAGCCTTGAAGAGTTATGCCCTACTGTGGAGGAGTTCACCGCCATTCTTGATCTCGTCCCACGAGAGTTACTGGCAATACCTTCCATGTTTGTCTCTACAAAGAAGTAGATCATGCGCCTTTATGGTCTGACTGGCCAGGAGGTTTCTTTTTTCGTCCATGGGTATTCACTGGACACAGATTCTGCTTTGTCGGTGCCCTTGGTGACTTCAGCTTACATTTGTGGTGTCGTTATGTTGTGTGCATCTGTCTACTTGCCCGGTACCTTCTTGTTTCCTGTGATGGCTGGGTTAGCACTGTTCTGGTGGACATTGCTGAGCAGACGAGTGTAGAAAAGGACTTCGTGCCCTTAGTTTTGGCTTAGACCTTAGTTAGTCTAGAAGCTATCCACTAGGGTGTAACCATTTCTTTTTATCGGGTAGTAAAACTCAAATCTCTACTTTTGTCAATTTGTTTCTCAATTTTTATCTCTATTCTGTATTTTTTCCCATTATCTCTCTTTATTTCCCCACATATCTCTCCTTTTGCCAATTTCACTTGATTCTTACCTCTTTTCTCTTTTTCAGATCTGGTTGATAGAGAAGGTAAATCTTTTGCAAAAATTGGCTTCAGATGGGCACAACGCTACTGCCTTTGTCTATCATCATTTTTACCCGATATGCATTACCGAGGTTGCTTGGAGGCAGTATCTTTCTTCGCTGACTGGAGGACACATCGCTTGGTAGTGCTCCTGGTGGCAGATCCCTTTTATTACTTTGACCACTATGAACCATCCAAATGTCTTGCTGATTGGTCTACGAATGTCCACTTTCTACAATCCACACCGGATTATGAGGCAGTTTGGTCAAGGTCTGATTATATTTTACAGTGTACGAGGTCGTATGTATTCATCTTCCCTTCATGCCCTATTTCTGGCGCGGTATCAGGAGGCTTGTTCATCTCGTTCACTGATAAAGATGCCGGAGCTGTCCCACACTAAGCTCCCTGAGGAGTACAAGGCATGGCTAGTTTGGAAAAAAGAGAGCAGAAACAAAGAAGAGGGAGAAGAAGTAGCAAAGAGAAGGAAGATCTGAGAAATCTATTTTGCTTTTAGGATTTTGTAGCTTTCTGCTTTATTTAGAGTTTGGGACTTGCGTGCCCGTTCTTTATTTTCAAAACCTTATAATCGCATTGAAGTAAAGAAAATCCCATGTTTATCTGAAAAAGGTTTCCAATTATTTAAAGTTTTTGAAACTTTATTATCAGAACTCAAAGATAAATTTGCATTGATCATTACTCGTATTCAAAGATGGCTAAAACGAAGAAGGTGGCCGAACTTCTTAAAATAAGCTACCTACGTATTTCAAAAAGTGAAATTAAGCCATAATGTAGTTCGGACTCGGTTTACTCTTGGGTATTAACACTCTCTTTTATGATACAATGACTTTTGCCAAGGTTGCCCTTTCTAGTTTTTGGCCTTGCGGGCTGCTCTAACTTTTTCTTAGGCCGCCTTTTTAGTTTTCAATCCAAAGAACTTTTATTTTATTTTATTTTTCTCTCAAGGGTAATACTTTTTGAGCTCATCCAAGTTGATCGAGTGAAAAATGTGTTACTGACCCAATTTGGCTTAAACTTTTCCTTTGGATAAAAAAAAGGAGTCCTGATTTTTTTTAAGAACCAAGTCACCTTCTCTTAAGTCCCATGCCTTGAACTTCTTGTTGAATGCTCAGACAATTCTTATTTGGTATCCTTGTATATGAAATAGAGTATGCTGTCTTCTTTCATTGAATAAGAGAAGTCTTCCATCCGATTCCTCTGCCATTCTTCTACATGTTGAGCTGCATCTTATACTTCTTGATCCTTTTGAAGAATTTTTGCAGTGCTATGATACGACCGTCTCGATCTTTGGACTTAATAATCATATCGTCCACATACACCTCAACTTCCTTATGTATCATATCATGCAATATGGTAGCGGCAGCCCTTTGATATGTTATCCCTGTATTCTTTCAATAGAATGGCATCACATGATAACAGTAGGTGCCCTAGGGTGTAGTGAATGTTGTCTTGTCTCTGTCTTTGGGGTCCATTAGTATTTAATTGTACCCAGAGAAGCCGTCCATGAATGAAAGGAGGGCGTGCCTCGCTGTACTATCTACCAAGACATTAATGTGAGACAACGGGAAGCTGTTCTTCGAGCTAGCCTTGTTGAGATCTCAAAAATTCACACAAACTCTGATGCATTCATCCTTCTACAAAATCAACACAATGTTGACCACCCACTTCGGATACTCGGTTACCATAAGAAATCAGCATTGATTTGTTTGATGACTTCTTTCTTGATTTTTAGAGCCCATTTTGACCGTATTCTTCTCAATTTTTGCTTGACCGATTTGGCATCAAGATACAAAGGGATATGGTGTTGGATGATTTCGAGATCAACACCGGGCATATCCTCGTATGACCACGCAAAAATGTCTTTGAATTCCTTTAATAAAGTTATTAATTGTTCATGTCCAACTGAAAATAAAGAAGAACCAATCTGGACAATTTGTGGGTTAATTTTATTACCCTGATTTATTGACAATGTTTCTTCAATTATTAGTTGGACACGCATTTCTTCTTCTCTTTTTTATTAAAGTTTTTAATTCTTCAGGGACATCTCCTTCGAATTCAAAATTATCAAAAAATGTACAAAATAAATTCAGCAAAGCAAAATAATCAGAACCTTTGTTTATTTCATTGATATCAAAGAGAGAAGGAATTACAAAATCGAAAGCAAAAGAAGAGGGTGCACAGACAGACGTGCCCTTAGACTCGACATCTAACTGATTTGAACAAAGCAAAAACTTATGAGACTCCAACTCTGACTCGAGACTTGAATCATGCAAATTACAAGAATCTAAAAGCCAGCTGTGACATTTGGTGCAGATGGAGGTGGGATGACCTTATTGTCAATGAGATCTTGAATTTCATGGCGAAGTCTCAGATAATTTTCGGTCGGATGTCTGTGGCTATGATGGTAAGAGCAATATTGGGAGGGATCGTAGTGTGGCGACAAAGGGTTAGGAGGTGGCATTGGATCAAGAAGCTTTATTAGCCATTTCTCAACAAGTCGATTCAAGGCTGTGGTCAGAGAGATATTAAAGGGAGTGAAAACTTTCTTTGACATTTTTGGCTGCGACGGTTGGTTGTTTTTAGGAGGAGATGATGAAAGTGAAGAATTCGGTTGATCTGATTAAGGGTTTAGCAAATTCACCTTGTTAGAGCAAGATGCAGGGTTAGTGGAAGAGGTGGGATGGTTTTGGTTGTTGGGTGGGTAAGGTCTTCTCAGCTTTTGGCTCGGCATGGCCTCATCGATATCACCAGACTGGATTGCATCTTCTATTTGAACTCCAGCATTAAACAACTACTTGAATGTGGAGACCAGCTGCATGATCAGATAATGCTTCAATGAGGACTGAAGATTCTTAACTACAATCCTCACCTATTCCTTTTCTGTTGGTCGGTTTGTCATTTTAGTGTCCTTTCCCCTCCGCCTGGTCAGAAAGTCCACAAATAACTCTCTGGTTTCTAAACGAGTGGTCTCCATTTCTTGAGTGGTTACATCTAACTCAACGTTGTAATTGTATTGACTGACGAAGGCGGTGGCAATGTCTTCCCACGGCCTGATTTTTGCAACATCTAGGGAGAAAACCCATTTTTGAGCTGCTCCAGAGAGTAACCGGTGGAACAACTGAGCCTTCAACTGGTCATCGATACCCGTGGGAGTAAGGGTACTAACATACATTCTCAAATGAATCTGGAGGTCTCTGGTCCCGTCGAACTTCTTCATATCTAGCATCTTAAACTTTTTCGGCGGCTTGACGTCTAGTAAAAAAACATAGTCCCCCCACATTTAGCACGTATTCTTCGACCCCTTTTTCCTTCCTTAGAACCTTCTCCATTCTCTCAATTTTATCCGCTAGCACGGATTTCTTGGATTGAGCAGTATTTTCTTCCTCCACCATAGCTTAAAGGGGGATGCGAAGCGGTGCAGCAACTTGTGGTCCATCATAACCCTGATTATCATCCCATAAATCTTCTTCGTTCTCATTTAGATCATCTTGCTGCTCATTTACACCTGGCAAGCGAGCCTGGATTGTCCGAATCTGGGCCTGACACTGGTTCTGAACTTGCCTATGTTGTTCGACCACCCTCTGTATCTCAGTAATTACCCTCATCAGGGCTGTCAAATTTACTTCATTCTCTCCCATTTTTAATGGTTCTACGATCTATTCAGATACTTTGTAAAGTCTTTTTGTAGCTGACTTGGCCCAAATGTGTATAAGATGCAGCTCTTTCAACTCAATGATATGTAATTAGAACAAACCTATGACCTAAAGAGGAGGGGAGAAGCAAGCATTAGAAGCTTCTTTGACAGAACCCTGACGATGACAGCAAACCTTCTAAGCACAGCATAGCATGGCAAATTGCGAGCGGATATAGAAGGATCCCCTGGCCAAGCTTTAGACTAGCAGAAAACCGAATAAGACCACATGGCTACCAAAACCCCAAAAGGGCAGCCCAGAAGCCTAATTAACACTATACAAGGAAAAACCCCGTGAGAGCAGCTAAACAAAGATTCTAAGAAAAAAACTAAACAGAATTCAGTGAGAAAAACTAATCTAAACCAAACAAGACTCTAATCTAAGACCTGGGCAGGGGCTTGGGGGAAAGAGCTAATCTATACCGAATAAAAGATCTAAACCAAAACCCGAGCAGAGCACCAGGAGGAGAGCTATCCTAACCCAACAAAGATTCTAAAGAAAGCTTAGAAACCCAGGCAGAGTCCCAAGAGGAAGACAGACCTACGCAAAATCAAGGGTGCTAAACTGATAGCCTGGGTAAAGCCCTAGGACAGAGAAAGTTATCAAAACCAACAAAAGGTCCTAAACCAAGACCCTGGGCAAAGCCTCGGAAAGAAGGTCGGGATCCTAATACAAACAAAGGTTAAAACCAAGACTCGGGTAAGAACCCGAGAAGGAAACTATCCTAAACTAGACAAAGGTCTAAAGAAAATCCTAGTAGAACCCCGAGAGGAAAACTATCCTAAACCAAACAACCAAGCAAAGATCTTAAATAGATATAAACAAAACATCTAATTAAATAAAAAAAACACATCATCCTACTGGTTTAGTACATAATGGGAAGGTTCTAAGTTACCATATGTAGAAAAGGCCAATTTGATTAACACTCCGGGTACCTTCTGAATAAAGTCAAGAATATACCTCATATGCCTGGTGTGGTACAAGACATGGTCAATCAGTATGCAATAACTCTTTTATCACACTGATATAAGTGTGCAGCCAAAAGGCTCGCCCATCTTTCCGACATAACCCCGAGATAGTAAACTAATCGGCGTATCGGGTCAACTAAGCAGGAGGCTAAGAACGATGCAAATGTGTGCGAGAATGCAAATGAGAAGTTAAATTAAGAACCAATGATGTTTTCGTATCTAGCCCACTTATTTGATTTTGTAAACTAGTTACCAGCAGAGTTGCCAGAAAATACTGTGGCACCGGGATTTAGGGTTTTATTCAAAAATAGGAAATTCAAGTATTATTTTGCAAACATTTAACACCTTGAAAATCAAACGATTTTGAAAACACTTTTTATTGAAAACTGAAGTCATCACTTTGTTTTTGAGAAAAATCAAGAAAATAAAAAGGAACCACTAATATTTAAAACGTTTAACTAGAGAAAACATGGGTTCGGATGCTAAGGCACAAATCGAGAAAGGTGTTAGGCACCTCGTTCGCCCAACCGTGAGGCTGGCCTCTACTAATCATCATTGATTTTTTAATTAAATTTTCTCAAATGCATGCAAATACAGCAAGTGGAGATAAAGAGAGAACAATCAAAATTAAATAAGAAAATACATATCCTAAGCATTTAAACATATAATAAAAGAAAACAAAGCATAAAAAAAGTCTAATTCCAAATCTTGCTGAATCTATACTAAATGATACATGATGAAAATCACATACGAAGTATAAAGAATTAAATCAACTAAGATAAACTAACAAGTCTTAACCATATTAAAATAACACTAAGCAAGCATAGTAAATATAACATGGGTTTAGACGAAGGAAAAGGAAACCTAAAGATTTTTAGGCCTTAAACATGTTGAGCCATACTATAGATAGCATACTGGAGATAATACATAACATGGCATAATACTGTAAAAGTAAAATTAAGCTACTGAAAACAAAAAAAAAAAGCTTACGACCGTAACCTATAGAGGTTGCAGTCGTAAGGCCAAAAGACCTAAAGGTTGCGGGCGCAAAGACCAAATTCACCACCGCAAGCACGTTAGTACCAAATAATTGCACCCGCAACTATGGAAGTTGCGACCGCTAGGTATATTGGCACGGTTTTACTGAATTTAAATAAACAGTGTGTTGAGTACTAGCATGCGATATGTGAGGTCAAATATAAAGCAGAATCACAGGAGAAATTAAGACTTACTCCAATCAAAACCACAACTAAGGCATGAATAGTCTAGTACTAAGATCTCATAATAAAGCATGGTAACAATGTAATTAAAATAATAAGGCCAAATAATAACAAATTAAAAGGGTAAGCATGCAAATCGTGAATTAGAAATTTAACTCGACCTCTCCACGGGGGTAGAAAGTGTGGAGAGAGAAGTGTCGTGGTTCATACGGGTATACCTGCGAAGCGATGATCTAGATGTATCCTAAGGTCGTGTAATGCTTGGCTCTCCAATCACCGAGAAGGCTCCAGTTCCAGTACTTCGAGTAACGGTAGTGTATGGAAAATTAGGGTTTGGGTCGCTAATACGACAGAGTATCGATGCCAGAAATTGTTCTCTCAAAATCGTATCGAAGGTACGTATTTATAAACAATGCCACCCACTGAGGTGGTAACATGTCCCAAGCTCAGAAGATGCCAATGAGGTTGCGGTCGCAAGCTTTGAACATTACAGTCGCAACATTGAAGGTTACGGTTGCCAGTTTTGTTAGGATTTCTATAGGTTTCTTGTTGCGGTCGCGTTAATGAAGTTTGCGGGCACAAAGTTCAAAGGTTGCGGGTGTAAATACTTGAGCCAGTGAACAATTAGGTCGCAAGGTTTGAAGGCTGCGGCCTCAAGATTCGAAAGATGTGATCTTGTGGTTCGATTTCACGTAGTACTAGAATTGAATCATTTTCTAGCGATGGTTTAGAGATTTTACGTATCACCCCACTTGGTTTTCATAATTGGATTCACCCGGATAAGCCTAAGATTTTGCGGCTTCAAATTAGGGTGTCTACACCTATACGTACTCGGGCTATCTCTTCATTAAAGAAAGAACTTAGATCTCCTTCCTCGCAATGGACTACCCAGTTTGTTGGCACTTTTTCAGTGATTCCCATCTACCATATTTCTGCTTCTTCCTTGCTATCAGACAACTAGTGGCTAAAAAAGATTTTCAACCTCGGCAACTTCTGTTTAGTCTTCTCCTCTATCCACGGCTTGGGGAACCCGTAGTAGGGGGAGTCGTCCCCTTCCTTGATAAAATGCCCATTCAACGTGGATTCGTACTTTTCCATACTCGATTCTTCCTCCTCTGGCTTGTACCCTAGTCCATATCCATGAGATTATGGTTCACGGGATTAGTTCCAAAATCTCTTGCAAATTCTCTCCTAGTCTCATTTTTGGAAAATAGGACATTGTCTTCATTATAGCCACAACTTTGGGGTTCACATAGTTTTCTTCTTCATTCATCAAAACTTGCGCAGCCTTAGTCTCGTCGAAGTCGAACCCATTAAGAAGGAGATCATCTTCCCTATGATGGATATCTAGAAGTAGGGTAGTGTCACTAAGCGAGGTTTGCAAGTTAGTTTCACCCGGTATGGTGACAATTACTCCTTCCTTGATCAGCTTTACTTTTTGGTGCAAGGTTGATGGAACTGCTCTAATTACCATATCATGAGCCACGATCTACCCAATAATAGATTAAACGAGGCCGGAACATCAAGAACATGGAACTCTATCTCACTTTTCAATGGTCTGACTGCCATGGCAAAGGTCATAAACCCCAAAACATCTCTTCACATGTTGCCATATGCACATACTCCTTGCACTCGGCTTGAAGTCTTGCATCTTCAATCCCAAATAATAACCAGCTCATAGTGGGCATACATTGAGGGTGGAACCGTTGTCAACCAAGATGACTGGCACCCATTTTTCCAAACACTTGACAGTTAAATGCAACGGCTTATTGCGGGATGGCTCCACTGCCGAAAAATCCTTATCACTGAAGGCAATGACATTAGACTGCTTCTCGGGTATGAGCATTCCAACCAACTGGTAGGGGGAGACATCGATCTGAATGTCTATGCTGTTGAGAGACTTCAAGATTGCCCTTCGATGCTTATGGAATGTCACGAGTAGCCCCCAAACCCTCACATTTGCCTGCGTCTTCTTGAGCTATTTCAAAACTATGTCTTCCTCTTCATTATTCTACTTCTCTACTTGCTTTCTTAGTTCCTCAATACCCTTACTTGGCTGCCCCTTCTCTAGCTATACAGGCTTAAAGTGCCTCCTACTTCTTGTTAGATGTTCAACTTGCTCCTCGGGTTCCCACAAACCCTCAAATTGGTTGGTTACTTCTTAGATTTCAGCCACTGGGTACCCTTTTCCTTGGAAGACCTAGAAGTTGTCTGTGCTTGTCATTCTTTGATTGTCTTCTTCACTAATTCCTCTGACTCCCTAAGGTTTTCCTCAATTCCCATTACATTTTGTGCAAACCAACATGATTCTTCACTGATACTAGTCTCTAACTCAAAGAGCTGTGACAACAATACCTCATAAAATGGATCTTCGTAGACATATGGTGAGGGAGGGACCCAGGGTTCCCATGGGCCCCCATGGTTGTATGGTTCTTCAACAATCGGGTGCCATTCCAGCACGTCTTCTTCTTCGTCATACTCTACATTCATGAATTCCTGCTCTATTTCTTCCAATTTTCACAGGTCGTTCTCTTCTTGGTACAGTATTTTTTCTATGTCGGGAGAGCATAAAGCTGTCCCTTCGGGTAGAGGAGTTCTTAGTTTCAATTCCTGAAGAGAAATGATGTATACAGAGGGATCGAACACAAAACTTGCTGTTCCCAACGAGTTCACTTGGGGTAGGTCTTTCCTTTTTTCTTCTTGCTCTTTTCTTTTCTCCATTTCCTCACTGACTGGCGAATTCTCTTCCTGTCTACATTTGCTGTCAACCTCCTTTTCCTTCAAAGTTTCCCCTTTCTCTGACATTATCTTCTTTCTCTCTAACCCTAAAACTTGGCTCGGCTTCCCCATACCAAGCTAACCCATTGTGCCACACCATGTTGTCACTCGGGATGGTCGGAACATGCCATTTGATGTCAATCCTAGCTTCCTCCAAATCATCTAATGCCTCAAGGCGTGCCAAATTCTCCCACAGATGTCTGATTTCTTCATCTTCTTCATCATTATCGTCGACAGAGGGAGGAAATTCCTTCTCGTGGATGATAAAGATCGAGAAATTATTAAAACCATCATCTATCAGATCCTGAATAGGGTCGTTGAGCAACAATACCTCTTGACCAAATAGAAAAATCATAATTGGCTCTGATTTTGTTGCGAAGACTATGAACTTTGTGAGAATTAAAAATTTTCACCCTTTTTCAACGGCATTCACATTCTGTTAAGTCACATGAATTGGCAGAGCTACTTGTTGGGCTTCCTCAAGTCCCACATTTTCATCTCAAAGGTTGTCTTCTACTCCGTCCCCTTGGCCATTCGGGAGAACTGCATTGGGGTCTATAACTCGTGTCTATAAAGCCTAGATATGTGCCTGGTACTGTCTGAATCCTGGCCTGATTAGCTATAGTAGTGTTAGCCCCCTCGACTATTCGTTGTAACTCTAAGATCATTCTCATCATATCTACCATAGTCAATTTTAGATCTGCCATCGGTAACCTCAGCTGATCTACACGTCTGATTCTTCCACTCAGAGTTCAGGCCCAAGTGCGTATAAGTTCTTCTCTACTCGAAGTTATTATCCCGAATCACTGAACTGAAAGGACTCATGTAAACTAGAGGACTCGTTAACTGGGTCTAAACTCAAAACAAACTCATGTTCGACAATGGGATAGGAAAATGAAAAATAACCTAAACGGGGTACTAACTATACAAATAAAATCACATAAGCCTTGCACCATTCCTGCCATTAGGCGATATATTCTTGACTCTATTCAAAAGGTACACTAAGTGCAGACTTACCAACCTTCTCGTGTGCATATAGCTTCTTAGAACCCTTCTTTTAGGATCGCCAAACGGTACGTAATAAATCTTTTTGCCACATCTATGAGAGCATGTAGCCAGAAAGCTTTCTAGATTTCTCAACATAGTCTCGAGACAATAAACTGATCAGGGTATCGGGTAGGCAAAGCGGGGATTTAAGAACCAAGCACACAAATATGCAAATGTGAATGCGAATACGAATAAAAAGTTTAAGACAAGAACCATTGATATTTCAAGTTAAGCCCTCTTATGATTTTTTTGAAAAACCAGTTCCCAACAGAGTCGCCAGAAAAACTGCGGGTGTTTTTGGGAGGATGGTGCATCGAATATCTATTATTTTTAAAAAAATGCTATTTTCTTTTTAAAATAAGAAAATCCAAGACATCTGAACATAGCTTTAGAAAAGTAGAGTCTCCACTTAATTTTTTAGAAAAATCAAGAAAAACGAAAACAAGGCTGCGGGTCTTTTAAAAGTGTAACTAGAGAAAAAGAGGGTTCAAGTACTAAGGTACAAAAAAAGAAGGTGTTAAGCACCATTTTTGCCCAACCATGAGGTTGGCCATTACTTTGTTAATGTTGGATCTTGTTGTAAACTTCTTTAAAGTAACATATGTAGAATGAAAGTTCAAACAAAAAGCAATCAAAGAAGCAAAATCCTAACTACGAATCTAGGGCTATGCGACTTGGTTATTATTTTTAGATATGCCACATGTATCATTTGAGCAAAGCAAAGCGCAAAACATGTGATGAGAAGTGGAGTAAAGCAAGAAAGGCCTAAGGGAGATGCGACAATGTTTATGTTTCTAATCATGCTATATGCAAGCTGTACAGAATATATAAAAGAAGTTTAATCAATGTTTTAAAGCTATTGGATGTGCAGAAAACTCATGGCCATAGCAACATGTTGCAGCCGTGACAAAATAAATCACAAAACTCGCAGCCGTGACAAATATAGGTTTACCGTAAGAAATTAATATGTAACATGTTACAGCTGAAACCAATAAATGTTGCAGCCAGGGTATTTTAGGGTTCGAAAGGGGTGTTTAACATACAAAGTCTAAAACAAATTTAAATATGTACAGAATACTAAAACAAATAACAAAATGCTTAAAATACAATTTTTATGTCACTGGCTTTATAAAACCTTACAGTCGTAGAAATAGGATGTAGCGGCCGTGACAATCATGGAGAAAAAGAGGAGGCCAGAGGAAAATATCTAATGGCTGTTGCTATAAGTCCAAGAAAAAACACGGTCGTAACATTGAATGGTCGCGATTGTCATGTTTTTAGAACTATAGAACATAAAGGAATAGGATGTACAGGATGAGACCACGACCCATTTGATCTAGGTCAAATCTATCATCTATTTTTCCAATAAAAACACGGGCCATGACATAGAAAATGCAAAACCAAACAAACGGAAAGAAAAACCTTAAGAATAAAAGGATAACAAAATTTTTTTAAAAAGGTTTTCATACTTTTGGCCTCATAAGAACCTCACAGCCGTGACAACATGAGGAAAAAGATGACAGCTAAGTGTAAAAGAAGGTGACAGCCGCGACTGTAGGTTTAATAAAACATGCAGCTGTGACATTGAATGGCCACGGCCATCATGTTTTTAGAACCCTAGAAAGTTCTTCATGTGCTCAGTGTGCTTATGAACATAAAAACGAAAAGGAAAATGACTGCTTTATACAAATAATAAATAACCAACGGAAACAATGAAAACATTATCCACGATGCCCTTGGGAGAGAGAAATTGAGGGTGTATAGAAGAATCGTGGGTTCCTATGGTTATCTCGTGCGAATATCTGCCTCGAATGCCTCCTCGGATGTAAGAATGGGATACCTTCAAGCCAATAGGAGCTCCAAGACCTTCCCGATGCAAGCATAACCGCAATCGGTGTTTGAAAAGTATAGGATGGATATCAAAAATATCAAGTGGGATTCAAAACTGGCAAAGTTTTGTTATCCAGGCTCTTCTCTCTCCATTTCTGTTGGAAACGTTGCCTATTTATAGGCAAGGTGGGAGCCCAGACAGCCTCTAGAATGCTGCCACCTGTCAAAAAATGTGTCAAAGTGACGACCACTACCTTTTTGCTTTTATATAGTGCCGGCCACTACCTTTATGGCAATGAAAAGGGCAACTAGACTTTCAAAAGTCACGGTTAGGCTTAAAAAGTTACGGCCATTACAAAGAAAGTCACGGCCTGCTCTAAGATTTTCAAAAAGGTAGCAACTGTGAGAGCAAGGACACGACCTATTCTAGGGTTTTCAAAAAGGGGGTGGCCGTAGGGACAGGAATGTCACGGCATGAAGATTTTTGGCGATTTTCTTGGGTTTTGAACTGGATTCCTAATTTTTCTTGTTAGGGAGCATTTTTTAGCACAATTTTCATATTTTCGTCATTAGAGCATATTCGAGGTAGGTACCTAAGATTCGACTTGGTCAAATTAGAGTGTTTACACCCCCTGGTTTAGACCCCACTATTCTGAATGTTCTGTATTCCCTTTGTCTTTTCCATGGATCCTTCTTACAATAACTCTCTTTTGGCTTAGATGGGTGACTTTTCCACGGTAGAGTGCGAGAACTTTCTCAACTTTGGTCTAGATGCGCTGTTCTCCCTACGGACCATGAGGATCGATTAGTAGATTTTGCGAGAGGTAGCCTAACTATGGGACCCTGATGTACACGTGTTCCGTTTCGGGTATAAGGAGCTGTGCCCAATGGTAGAGAACATTTCAGTTGTCCTTGAGTTCTCGTCCCGAGATGAGGTCATAGTTCCTACTCCCCTCTCGAGCCCTAGGGATCAGTTGATGATACACAAGGGCCAGGATCCTATTCCACTAGTTCTTGCCGAGATGCTTCTTAGCCTTGATGTATGTTAGCCTAACAAGGCTTCAATAACCAATTTTGATGATAACAAATCTATGTATCTAATTGTGCAAATTGAGATTGTTTACAGGACATACATGCTTAGCACAATCCAAGATACAAAGTGGAAGACATGACGCTTAAATTCAAATCAAGTTCTCTGGTGACAAGTTCTTGTGGAACAAATGCAAGGAATCAAGATATTGAAAACTTGAAGAATATTTTGTAATATTAGGATTCTTGTACATTCACTTTATTTCTTAAAATTTACTTTGAAGCTCATAGAAATCCTAAAAAGTCATAAAATAATTTTTTTCAAATCAAATAGTGATCAAAACTATTTTGGAAACATAAAATTTTGATTTTTCGCACGTCCAGTCGACTGATGTATTATGCCCAGTCGACCGGACCAGCTACCAAAAATACATTTTCAGATCCACAACAATTCAGTCAACCGAACTTTGGAGTTCAGTCGACCGAAGTGGAGTTCAGTCAATCGAATGAGTCTCTTCAGTCGGCCGAACAAGCTTAAGTTTGAAATTTTTTGAAAATGGCTAGTTTGACAATTCTATAATTAGCCTAACACCTAATTGATTTTTGGAGCCTATAAATAGGGATCTTGTGCTATTGTTTCATTCACTCAATCCTCTTAACTATTCTATCATTCTACTATTTCTTTGCAGTTCAATTCTTTAGCTTTTCATACACATTTTTTAGAGAAAAATCATTTAGTATTCTCATTGAGCTTCATTATTTTATTTCTTGAGAAGTGAGTTTAGAACTTTATTTATTGTACTTATTTACTCATCCAAGGAGCGTTATTTGTACACTCTCATATCATTCTTCTTGTTGATTTGTATTTGAGAAAGGTGATTCTCCAAAGAGACTAATCCGCCTACAAAGATTGGGTTAACTTGAGAAGGGTACATTCTCAAGAGAGGCTACTCCTCCTAGACTAAGGAGAGAAACTTCTCCACCTATTGAAGGAGAGGTAGTGAAATCCTCATAGCGGTTGGCTTGAGGCAAGAACGTAGGCCGTTGCGCCGAACCTTGTAAAAATCGTGGTGTTGTTTTTCTCTTGCTTTACTTTCTTTATTATCTTATTGTTTATTGTTATATCATACACACACACTCTTGTATTTGATTTCTTATTCATTTTTTTTGTTCTTGTATTTGCTTAAACCAAGAAAAGTTTTAAAATTATAAGTTGTAAAATTAATTTTTATACTTATATCTTATAACAAAAGAATTCTGTGTTTTTAAATATTTGACTTATAAATATTTGTATTGTTAATACAAAAGAGAATTGAATCTAGTTTACAAGAATGGTTTGGATCAATTAAACATACTTGCAAGTTATAGTTGATAGCTAAACTTATATTTTACATTGTTAAAACAAGAAGGGTGCTGTAATTTATTAACAAGAAGTGAACAAAAGTTTACACTTAAAACTTATAATAAAAGGTTCTTTTTATTTACAAGTTTCAAATAAGATATACTTGTCTTTTTGCAAGGAATATAGTAAATCTATATTTGTTCTCAAATCATTCAACAAAAGGTTCTTATTTATAAGTACAAACATGTGTTTTTTAATAAGTAATTTTCTTGTGAAATAAAAAATCATACACTTGTATTTGAATATTTGATTTAAGAAATTTTAAATAATTCAATTCACCCCCCTCTTGGGATTTCACACTTACTTTCAATGTAGTCCACACTAAGAGTGCCTCTTATTTTGCTGCCAATGCTCTTTTGCTACAGGTGGTCACTTTACTCTCATTTTTTTCTCTCTTAGTTTTTCTACTTAGCTCTCATTTTTCTATTTTTCTCTCTATTTTTCCAATCACCTCTCCTTTTTCTTTATTTCTCTCGAATTTTTCTACTTAGCTCTCTTTTTTCTTTATTTCTCTCAGGTTTAGCTGATGGAGAAAGTGAATTTACTGGAGAAGCCTGTATTTGACAGCTACAGTGTGAGATCCTTTATCCACCATCAGGTGTTTCGCCTTTGTTCCACTGAGGTTGTTTGGAGAGATTATCTGAGTTCTTTGATCGGAGATGGCATCTCATGGAAATGCCCTTAATTGAAGATATCTCTCATAACTGTTGCTACTACGGATCATCTGGGGTCCTTCTGATTGGCTTGAGGTTGGCCACCTTCTATCACACGTACCGCACTCTTCGTCAGTTCGGGCATACTACTGTGAGTTATTTGCATAGTTCTCCTCATCAGGCCCCCTTCTTGGGTCAATACTAGTGGTGCACAAGAGACCTAAAAAACTCAAAAATCGAACCAATTCAACTTCTACAGATTGGGTTGGTTTGATTTTTATAAGCAATTGGTTTGGTCCTGAGTCCAAAAATAGGTAAACCGATAATATTAGTTCAGTTTATGAGTTAATATAAAATTAACCCGAACCAAACCGAGAACAGAACCGTATAAACTCGATTAATATATATATATATATATATATATATATATGTGTGTGTGTGTGTGTGTGTGTGTGTACACACACATAAAGGAAATAGGAAATATTAACTATTAGATTACATATATAATTCTTGTGAGGTTCATATAGAAAAAATAAAAAATTTTCTAGTTTTACAAATTAAAAAAAAAGTCATTAGATTAGATAATTAGTATTAATTGTTATTTATTTATCATATGTCATTTATTTTTGTAAATTATTTGTTAGATATTTGTCATTTATTTGAGTAAATAGATTGTAAAATAATTATTCTAAGCTTTTGTTTCATGCTTTTATATATTGTATTGGTGTTAGCTTTTATTTGTTATTTATTTAAAACTTTTAAAACTTATACATAGTAATTTTTTTCATGCACACAAAGTAATTTTTAAAATTTATAGAACTGTGGTTCCAAACCGAACCAATCCAATTTTTATTGGTTTGGTTTGGTTATACTAAATGATTGGGTTGATTTTCGGTCCAAGAAATTAAAACCAATCAAAATCGGTTTGGTTCTATATTTAATACCAAACTGAACCAAATCGACCCATGTGTGCCCCTAATCAGTACCAATAGGCTTGGTCTTCTAGATTGAGGATGCTAGTCGGTAGAGAGTTTGACAGAGGGCTTTCTGGGGATTACAAGGCTTGGCTTGGGACGAAATTAGAGCATAGTACAAGATAGGGAGGAGATGCAAAGAGAAGAAAGACTTGACTTTACTTCACTGTACCCTGATATTTTGTTTGTTTTCTTTTTAGCTTTTCAAGATGACGACTTATGAGCTTCTCTTATTTTGGAATTAAAACGGAGTTAGTAAAAACTCTTAATGAAAGTTTTCCCACTTTTCTTCGCAGTGATTTTTGAAACCGTTCTTTAAATTTTTATTTTTGTAATATAATCAATTTATTAGAAAAACTTAAAGTAAGCTTTTACATTGATCAACTACTCGAAACATGGTTACAAAGGAAAAGTTTTAAACAAAGGTTTAAGCCAAACTTCTGACAGAAATGCCTACGTATCCCGAATAAAGGAAATTAGGCCATTGTTTGAGGCAAAACTGTCAAGATGTTTATTTTTGCAAACGATTATCTGAAAAAACTAATTGGACGGAAAAATACCAAAATGGGCTCCAGATAAAACTTTTGATGACGAATAATCAAAATAAAATCCGTGCATCCGAAGTTAATTTAGAAGAATATATTTTTACAAGTTGAATCTTCAACTACGATTTGAATCCGAGTTGAAGCTCCTGTCAGATCTTCTACTGTATTCGCTTATGTAATTTTTGAATATAGTGCCGGCTATAATCCTCTGAAAATTTGTACCGGCAGAACCAAGACAGCTTAGTCTTAGAAGACAAGTTATGAAACTGGTTCAGCCTACCCGCATATATATAGGGCTACAGCAAGGACCTAGGGAGTAATTATGAGTAAGACTTCCAATGAAACACAAACACGTATAGAAATTTCTATAATTAAGCAAACCTCATAGCGGTATCTGCAATTATGGAAAACCAACAGCGATTTCTGTAATTTTTATAAAATACTGAATTACAGTTTACATCACTAAAGAACTATAATTGCACTCTGATCTATAATCTCAATACCATATAGCATTGAGCTCCTATTATTAAATGCTTACCATTTATCCCCACATTACGATTCTTGATACCTATCAATTAAATTTAATTACTGACAATTTAGTTTAATTGGCATCATGATATTCCTTAAGCCCTTCTACTTAATTTATTTGACCGGCGGATAATGAAATCCACCTGCAGGGTTTGGCCCGGTCAAAACTTATAAGCTTCCTTAAGGGGATATTGTTAATCCCGATATTTCAGGACGTGAATTCTGTCAATAATTAATATTCATAATATAAATAATACCGCTATCCAACTCACCAGAAATATAGACCCATATATGATCGTACCCTCTAATGAATCAAAACAACAAATATTAAATATACACAAATCAATAATTATTTCAGAATTAAGAGAATAAGTACACTATTCATAATAACCTTGGGATGTGAATTAATTTATATAGTCAGTATAAAAATAATTATTCCAAATGTCCCGTTCAATTCACACATAGTGTACTGACACAGAGAGTCAGAACAATAGATGACACTATTATCTATTTTCTGTAACCAATACAGGCCTACTAAAATTCTGTGCAATAGTCGTACCGATGGTATGCTCATTTTCATCTAAACTGTGAACATAAAACTTATATTCTGCAAGAACGTAAAATTTGATCTTCTGTGTGTAGGCCGTACTCTACACACCATATTAAATATTATACAGAATATTGAACATCTATGCATAAGAAAAATGATATGCGTACATTGCTCATAAAGATTCTTATAAAATATAAAATTAATTAAAATAAAATTAAATACTAAAAATATGGTTTTTAGTATACCAATCCTAACAATCTTCCACTTATACTCAAAATCATGCTGCCATACATCTGACTCTCATGCCCTCTACACGACTATCAAAAGTCTTAGTCGGTAAGCTCTTTGTAAAGGATCTGCAAGGTTATCTCCTAATATAAGGTCTATGTCTGACTGAAAATCTAAGTCTATGTACCCCAAAGGTACTAGACTGTCTGCCTGGTAAATCAACATATAATCTTTAGTTCTTTTCAGGTACTTGATTATATTATTTATCGCAGTTCAATGCTCCCATCCTAGATTAGACTAATATCAACTATCCATGCCAACGACAAAGCAGATGTCAGGTCTAGTGCAAAGCATAGTATACATGAGGCTTTCTACTGCTGAAACATAAGAAATCACCTTCATCTTCTCTATCTCGTCAAGTGTCTTAGGACACTGATCCTTGGATAGAGTGATTCCATGCTTGAAAGGGAGAAACCCTTTTATAGAATTTTGTATGCTAAAATGAGCAATGATATCATCGATATATTTTGCTTGTGATAAGCCCATCATCATTTATTTTCAATCTCGCATAAGCTTGATCTCAAGGATGTGACTGGCTTCTCCCAAGTCCTTCGTATTAAACTGCCCAAATAGTCATACTTTAACCGTAGATAATGCGCCCACATCGTTTTCGATGAGTAAGATATTATCTACATAAAGTACTAGGAAGATCACCACGCTTCCGTTACGCTTCCGTCACGCTTCTTGTATACACATGACTCATCTGGAATTTGATCAAAATCATAAGATTTAATGGCTTGATCAAACGAGTGTTCCAAGACTTCGATGCGTGCTTAACTCCATAAATGGATCTCTTAAGCTTACACAACATATGTTCTTAGCCATTTGTAATGAATTCGGCTGGTTGTATCATATAGATACACTCGTCAAGACTTCCATTAAGGAAAGCTGTCTTGACGTCTATTTGCCAGATTTCGTAATAAAAATAAGTGACAACGGATAAGAGAATCCAAATAGACTTAAGCATGGCTACCGGCGAAAAGGTTTCCTCATAATCGATCTCTTCTTTCTAAGTGAACCCTTTAGCAACAAGCCTAACTTTGAAGGTTTCAACCTTCCTGTCTGCTCCTCTCTTCCTCTTGTAGATCTACTTGCATCCAATGAGTTTTATCCCTTCGAGTGATTTTACAAGTTTCCAGACCTAATTGAAATACATAGATGCCATCTCTAAATTCATAGCCCTTTACCAAAGATCTGCATCTTTATCTTGAAGTGCTTCATTGTAGTTACAGAGCTCGGTATCTAGTTTTGTCGGGATCTTGTCAAAAGACTCTCTCAAGAACATATACCAGTTAGGTTGATGAACAATCCTCCCACTACGATGAGGCACTACTTGTGTTTGTGTACTAGCTGTAACACGCTGTGTAGAATCAGAACCCTATGCATCAGCACCCTATTTTTTATTTGCACATGTCCCGATAATCCCCTCACTACGACGAGGTAATGAGATATCAGTGACTTGTTCTTTCGTTCTACTGGTGATTCCTCTCAGTTCTTCCAGAATAATATTGCTTTGGGCCTATGATCTATAGTATAATCCTCTTCTAAGAATCGGGCATTGGTGCTAACAATGACCTTATGATCCTTAGAATTATAAAATAGACCACCATTTGTTCCCTTGGGATACCCTACAAAGAAACAGACTTCTGTCCTCGATTCTAACGTACTCGCGTTCCCTTTGAATACATGTGCTGGACACCCTCAAATTTGAATGTGTTTCAGACAAGGCTTACACCCGGTCCACAATTCTGTGGGAGTAAAAGGTACTGGCTTAGGAGGTACCAAGTTTAGAATGTAAGCCGTTGTCTCTAAAGCGAGTCCCCAAAATGAATTGGGTAAACCTAAATAACTCATCATGGACCTTACAATTTTCATAAGAGTCCTTCCTTCTTTCTGCTATACCATTCTGCTGCGAAGTGCTATGTATAGTTAATTGGGATGTAATATCCTCTAATGACAAGTAATCCTTAAACTTTTCAAAAAATTATTTTCCATCACGGTCAGATCGTAATGATTTGATACTTTTACCCAGACGCTTCTCTGCCTCCGTCTTAAATTTTTTGAATTTTTCAAAGCATTCAAACTTACGGTGCATCAGGTAAATGTATCCATACCTTGAGTAGTCAT
>JAOTRH010441230.1:0-67954 GCA_034768845.1 Heliamphora exappendiculata
ATTTATTGTAGGGGTGTTTGGAGTAATATATCTACAAATTCATTTATTGAATAAAAAAAAAGAGAGTTATTAGGAGATAATTAAAAATGAGAGATAATAGGGTAAAAAAGAGATAATGGCATGAAGTAGGGTTATGGTGGTATTTGGCTCTAAGTTACTCATAGAAGTTTTTATGTTTAAAAAAAACCAAAATATTATTTTAAAAAATAATTTAACTTTAAAAAAAAAAAGAAATCTTAAAACCTCAAAAACTTCAGGTCTTATAGAAAACATTTAGTGATTCCATGCTGTTATTATTATTTCTTTGAAGTTAAAAATTGGAAACTTCTCTTTATTATAATTTTTAAACCGACTCTCAACTGGGATGAAGGAATCGCAGGTGTGAACACACGAAGTAGATGGAACATGTCGGACCACAGATTTCACACCACAGGAAAAAAAAAAAAAAAAAAAGAAAGAGAAAAAACTCAACTTTTTGATTATATAATTTAAAATACATAATTAATCACAAATTTATAAGAATATGGTTGAACTTGTCATTATTGAAGTTAATAACTTATCAATTATAACTTATAATAAAAATGGTGAATATTTGATAAAAATCATAACTTATAACTTATAACAATAATTTAGCCAAACTCCTTCCATATTTTATTTAAATAATATATGTTTTTATCAATAAATGTCACTAAGTCGTAAAAATACGCGGAGTTAGATTTTTTCTCTTACTATAATGCTAAGAAAGAAGACCAAATACCTTCATGGCTGGTTCCTTCGCATATCTCCATTTGTTTTCTTCTCCAATTCTTGTACTTGTTCCAATGCATGTGTACTAACATTCTACAAAAAGAAGCAGTCAAACCCTCGCAAAAAAACTGTCCACCAGCAACAGTGCCTCACTTTCCCTTCTCCTTCCATCTTCTCAGGAATAATCTATAAAACCCTTCTTCTCCCCTCCATTCCCTCGATCAAATTCAGGCTCTCTGAACCAAAATCTCCATTACCCAGATCGAGAAAATCCCTTAGAATCTACCCAGAAATCAGATACCAAAAACACTCGTTTGTTCTCCCGAGATCTTCAACTTCTGGGGAACTCCGCCATGGACAAATCATTCAAGCTTCTCTTGTTTCCATTTCTTTTGACGATCTCTCTGTTTGTTTCATCCTCCGCTCAAACTTGCAGCAACTACGCGTTCACCAGTAACAAGGTGTACACAACATGCACCGATCTTCCGTACCTGGACGCTTTCCTCCACTGGAGCTACCATCAAACGAACGGCACGGTGGACATCGCTTACCGGCACGGAGGAGTCGACACCTCGACGTGGGTGGCTTGGGCTCTCAACGTTGACGACTCGGGAATGGTGGGGGCGCAGTCGCTGGTGGCGTTGCACAACTCGAGCGGCGTCGCCCACGCCTACACCTCGGCCGTGACCAGCTTCGGCACCACGCTGGCGGAGAGCGCGTTGAGCTTCCAGGTGGAGGGGTTGACGGCGGAGTACGTCAGTGGCTCTATGATTGTTTTTGCTACTTTGGTGCTTCCGAGTGGCAGAACGAGCTTTAACCAGGTCTGGCAAGATGGGCCCGTCTCCGGCGGGATTCCGGGGGGGCATTCCACCACCGGCGATAACATGCTGTCTGCGGGAACTGTGGATTTCGCCACCGGACAGACTAGTTCGACCGGAGGAGGAGGATCGCAACAGCGGAAGAGGAATGTAAGTGATTTTGGTCTCTGTTTTAAATTTTTACTATTTATTTGCACTGAAATTCGTAAGGCATGCGGATTACAATACAAGTAGACGATTCAAAATCGGATTTTTGTGGCACAATACTTATGGATTACAACTCAAATAATTAGTCAAAATTAATTTTTACATTTTTTTGAAGTTAAAATTCTATGTACAAAGCATTTATTTAATGTTTTCATACAGTTATTTGATAAATAGGATAACTACATAAAAAAAAAAAAAAATAGTTGATGGTATATGCACGGATATTTATGACCAACAAAACATAAATGTAAAATAAAAATTAAGAGTTTAAGGATTCAAAGTCTATTATTAATAGACTCTGTATATTTAGAGTTTTAATTTTAATTTTTTTTTTGCACATTTGTGCCTAGTGATCATTAGTGGTAAGGGTGAATTTCTTTTTTCTTAAAAAAAAGAGTTTAAGAATGGTTACTCTTTAAATTTTTTTAAAAGGGTTTACTCTTGTCCCCTGTTATTTCTCCTTATTCTTTTTTTAATCTTTTTTTTTACAGGGGAACAAGATAAAATAACATTACAGCAATACTAAATACTTCATCTTTGGGCCATACCCAAAATTTGTCTGATTTTTCCCTTCCTTTGTATTTTATTTTTTGGGTCATCTCCACCCTCCCTCTCTCTCATATGGTGTGGTGAAAAGGAGGGTTTGAGACATGGGAAAATCGAAACAGAATGTGCCCCTGTTTGGCCTAAATTGTAGAAATTTTGTTTAATTTAGTCTTTTTTGAAATTTTTTAGTCTTTTGACTATTTTTTTTGTTTTTTCGAATTGTTTTGATGATATAACCGAATACTAGATGAAAAAATATGATAAAAAGATACAAAATGTCCACTAAAGATGAAAATGAGTAACATTAAATTTAGTTTATTAGCTTATTTTAGTTTTTTTATATTATTTTTTTAAATTTTTTTTTTATTTTGATTAAGATTTTTTTACTTTTTTAACTTTTTTAACTCATCTCAACGAAAAAAAAATAAAAAACTAAAATAATTTAAATAAACAATACAAAAAATTACTAAAAATAAAAATAAACTAAACAAAATAAGTAAATAAGTAATTATTTCAAACAGAAGCATAGGAGTATCTGAAATTAGTTATTAAGACAGATACACCAGCACACATGTGCAAAGATCTAATCATGTTTATGTTAAGTTGTCAGAAGAATGATTAGTATTGTATATCGAGTTATGCACTTTTGCATAAGGTAATTTTGATATAACTTATTAGCACTGTAAATCGAGTTATAACTTCACATAAGGTAATTTAGATATAACTTTTTTATTTCATCAATGAAATAATTATAGCAGTCGTAGAGATAATGCTAATTAAATAAATCACGTAAATATTATTTGTTTCTTATTTTGTTCTTTTATCTTTCTGCATTTGATTAATCGTAGATACTGCTTAGAATTAGTGATAATCCTAACACTCTTAAAGGGGTTTCAGTGTTAATTCCGATTGAATGAAATGGAACTTTCAGGTTCATGGAATCCTAAATGCAGTGAGTTGGGGAACTCTGATGCCTCTTGGCGCCATGATCGCAAGGTACCTGAAGGTGTTCAAGTCAGCACATCCTGCGTGGTTCTACCTTCACGTCGCCTGCCAATCCTCTGCCTACATTGTCGGCGTTGCCGGGTGGGGAACCGGTCTCAAACTCGGAAGCGACTCGCCTGGCATCCAACACACCACCCACCGGAACATCGGCATCACCCTCTTCTGCCTTGGAACACTTCAGGTACCCAATCCTCCAAGTTATTTAGTTTTTTGGCTAGAAATTCCAAAAACTAACATAGTTCGTTTGATTAATAAAGTAAAAGGTTAAAAAATTATATCAAAATACTATTTTTTAGAACACTATGATCGTTATAATCAACTATATAAAAAGATAATATTGTTCAATTTAAATGAAATTTTAAAAAATTAACTTTTATAGTTTTACCCAATCAACAATCTTAAAAAAAAAAACCTATCTTAAAAGTTAATTTTCCCAAATCTTATTTTAAATTCAGTTTAACTCTTTTGACTAAAAATTTTAAAAAAACTACCTTTAAACTAATTGCTAGTACTCATATTTTTCTTTTAACACTGCCACAAATGTTTGAAAAATAGTGCCTCACTGCCTCATGACATAATAGACTTAGACTAGCTCTAATGTTTGAAAAATGGTGCCTCATGGCATAATAGACTTCTGAAAAGATGATTACAGTTCTTTTGAAAACTTAGCTGAGAAAAGAAAAATATATTTTTTATACATTTTATGTGAACAAATAGAAGAGAGAAAAATAGTTATTTCTTTATTTTTTTTTCTTTTCTATCCAAATCGCTCTGTCTAAATTGAGCTGTCCCTTAATGTTTGAAATTGTAGATGTTTGCCCTGCTTTTGAGGCCAAACAAGGACCACAAATTCAGATTCTACTGGAACATCTACCACTGGACCGTTGGATACCTAACCATTATTCTTAGCATCGTCAACATCTTCGAGGGCCTCGACATCCTCGACCCCGCCAAGAACTGGAAGCGCGCGTACATTAGCATCATCGTATTTCTGGGCTTCAACGCCGCCATGTTGGAAGCCTATACCTGGTACCTTGTCATAAAGAGGAAGAAAGCCGGATCCGATAAATACCCGCACGCCCAAAACGGATCCAATGGAAATAGAACCAGGTCACCGCAGGGAGTATAGATTCATCATTTCCGCATCCGTTTTTGGATCCACAAATGCTAATGCTATGTATCTACAAAAATTGTCAAAAATTTTATGCCGAATTTGAAATTGACGGTTCAGATTTAACTGGGTTTTGTATAGATTACACTGCAAGTGAATTTGAACTGTTATTTTTAAATTCTGAGTAAAATTGTGGGTAAATTTTGGGATACGTAGAATTACTGTTTTTGATGCTCTGGGTTTTAGATACTTTGAGTAATGGGAGTTTCTTGGAGATCCCATATGTTTAGAGAGGTTATTGTTGTCGCTTAGGGATGCTAGAGTTTATTCTTTTTTACCTCCTTATATTTGTAATTTTTCTCTGTTATATAAATAAATACGCGTAGATGGTTTTTTACCTTTTTATTGTATTTGAGTACTGTCAGCTCATTGTATTTTTTAATTTTGTTTTTATTTGATTGCATTTGAGCACGGGAATATGCTAGAGTTATTCTTTTCTCTCCTAAGACAATATTTTGTTTCATTATAGCTTGTAGAAACTGTAACAGAGAGATTATGGAACCATTATTTCTTGATTAATTGAACAAAACAATTAAAAATATGAGAAATTAAATAGCTAAATAGTGAAATAAAATAGCCTTGGAATCAATCTCTATCTTGGCCTTTTCAGAACATAAGGATACTAGTATATATCACAATATTGAACTTTTCTTTTTGGGTCTTGGAGCGAGAACATAATAGTGTATGAAAACCAATTGACAAAACAAATGACGTTTTAGTGTATTTATAAACAAACTCTGATTTTTTTCAGTTCACAACAGTATAAAGTGAGGGTGGGTCGGGCTTATCTTGGTTCTATTTTAATGATCCAAAATGTTTAATTAATAGTTCCCATTGTATTGATTATTATGCAAAAAATTAAGTTAGATTATGTATCGTTATGTATCTAAATAAATTATATTTATTATTTTAAAAAAAAGAACAAGTAAATGGCACCATTTATTTTTTCTTAGATAAACGTGATTTGTTTATGAACTTAATTATGATATGCAGAGAAGCCAATCCAAAAGCCAATTCCTTTAAAAACAATGAAGTAATAAAGTTTGATTTTGCAAGGAAGAAAGAAAGACTTTGAGGGCTTAGTCAAATCAATTACTCTCTCAATCGGTGCGCCACTTTAAATATTTGGAAAAATTTTTTTTTTTTAATATGAAATTCTTTTTATTAGTTTTTGGGTGAAAATTTTAATTCTTACTAACCAATAAGCACACACCTATTCTACATCAACGTGATTTTTTACACGATTATAAAATATGTAGGGTTTTTCTAAAAGTAATTAATATGGAGAGGTAAATATATATAAAGTAATTAAAAATACAGAACGGAGAGAAATGGTAATTGGGTAAGGGAGAAAGGTAGTTGAGTTTAAAGTATCGGCAATATGAACAGATTGTACCAGACTTTGAATGTTGATGATTTTTAGGAGCACAACTATTCCTTCTATTTATAACCCTCGAGAGGAGTTGTTAGGAATGAAATATGACTTTGAAGATATCTAATCAAATCATGAAAGATAATCTCAGGAAATCAAAATATCTTATCCTGACGATCAACCATTTTTTGGAAAATTGGTGTTGTAGTTTAACTCAATTAGGTCGGCCAGTGAGTGCTCCTGGGTACTTGATCCACTCGGGTCAAGTGACTTAGGGATTATTCGAGTGACTCGAGTAGGTGAGTCCCATGGTACAACAAGTCATTTTCTTAGCTACCAAGTTGCATATCTCTCAGTGTCTCGTGTAGGATTATACTACTATTATCTTCGACTGTTTCTAGGATATTTTTTCGATTTTTAGAGGAATCTATAATAATATAGTCTGTGCTATATTCTTGACTATTCAGTCTGTGCTGAGCCACATAAGTTGTGCTATGTTATCATAATTAAGTAGTCAAGTTACGCTTACAGTCTGTGCTGTCTTCATGATTTGTGCCATTGGAAGTAGTCAGGATTATTGTCGTAGTCTGTTCTATACTTTATAGTCTGTACTATGGTATATCTTTATTCGTAATCAGGGTTACGCTTCATAGTCTGCGCTATGGAATATTATGCATCTTCAGCGTACTGATCAATTGATCTAATTTCTAGAGTCCCAGTAACTCAGGTAAGTCAGGGACTTAAGTCAGGTAGGCCCGAGTAGCTTATGTTTACATAAATTAGGCTTCCTCATACTTGCAATAAGTGGTGATTTACATTCAGTCGAGCTGTTGGGACTCCTAGTAGCTCGAGTTGCCTATGACCCAAGAAAGGTGTTTTCGTAAATTGAGTGGGTTGGAGTATAGCTTTAGGTATCTCGAGAATTTGAGACTACTCGAGTAACTTCCACTGAGTGACTCGGGCTTCCTCCCATCTTATAGCTTGATCAACCTATACACTTCGGGTACTCTTTTTCAATAAATTACAACCTCCTTTTCATGTGCCTTCTTCCTTGGTAAATTGAGTGGGTTGGAGTATAGCTTTAGGTACCTCGAAAAATTGAAACTACTCGAGTAACTTTCACTGAGTGACTCGGGCTTCCTCCCGTCTTATAGCTTGATCAACCTATACACTTCGGGTACTCTTTTTCAATAAATTACAACCTCCTTTTCACGTGCCTTCTTCCTGGGTTAGGTTAAATACTTGAGTTACACGTGACCACGAATTCGAGTTACATGCGAATACAAATCGAGCTACACTTGACTTGTTATCATTTTAGTAGTTCTTATCTACAAAAAAAAAAAAAAATATTACAATTTAATATATAACTATTAATATTTTAATAATTTAATTATTAAATATGATGAGCATTGGGAAGCGAGCCCATGAAGTCCTTAGGTGTTCATTTCGTAATGAGCCCGACCCAATTTGTTTTGGTCAGCCTGATGGAGATGATCAAAATAGCCAGGTCATTCATCCACTTATCTATAATATTTGATTAGGTATGGGTCATTGGTTAGAGACAATCCCAATTAGTTATATGGCGCGTGGACTTTTGAGGGTAGGTACGTACTGCCTTACCGTTTTTTACCACGTGACTTGAAAATCAAATACAAGGGACTAATAGAGAATTCATGTATACAACTCTTTAACAAACTTTTTATTGTTTTCTCTCTAATTTGTTTGGGCTTTATTTCACTTGAAACATAATTTGGCCGTTGGAAGGGATCTCGTCGGTGACCAACTGACTCCCATCTTAACGATTTCCTTTTTGAGTAATTTCAAAAAATAATTTGAATTATTTTTGAGCCACCAGATAAAGAACACCATCAAAAAAAATAATTTGCTCATTAAGTTTTGCAAAACAGAACAATTCAAATCCTACTAGAATTAAGATAACCTCACAAAAAGGCCAAATAGTTTTGTTTGGCCACAAGGCACAATGACCCCTCTTGATCCAAACACACGCCTAATTAGGGATGTATACCGTTCAATTTGATTCGATTTTGAGTTAAACTAAGAACTAAACCATTCTGAACGATTCTAAGAGTTGAAGAATTAGAATCGAACTATATATATCATGGAACTGAACCGAACCGAACCGAACCAAACCAATAACGGTTCGGTTCCGGTTTGAAATTACGATTTTAAGGATAAATATTTGTTTTATATTTTCTATTTAAAAAAAATTATATATTTATTTGTTTTATTTTTTCTATTAAATTTTTATTTTGTATTTATATTATTTATTCAACATATTCTTTTATCACTTGTTTTATATTCTTACAAAAAGATATTTTCGTTTTTATAAATTATGAATTATATTTTATTACCTTTTCATCCATTCTCAATAGTTTATGAATTATATAATATTACGAAGGTATGAGAAAAAAAAAGAGAAAATAAAATAAATAGTATTTTTAATTTTTTATTTATATATAATGCATAATATAAATATTATTAATAAGTGACGGATCGGTTCGGCTCTATATGATTTTTTAAAATTTAATTCGGGAACTGAACCATAAGGAACACTTCCTAATTATTTAGAACCAGAACCAAATTATTTACCAAAAAAATCGAATCAAATCATACGGTTTGAATTAGTCCAAACCGATTTAACGGTTTAAACAATTCTTTGAACACCCCTACGCCTAACACCCATTTATATATTTTTTTTTGAAGGGAATCCGAGCTTCAAAGTTATTTTTTACCTTTTGAGTAGGAAGACAATTTAAAAAGTGCAACGCGAAGAGGTCCACATTCTTTGTACTGATTTTTTTTAATAGCTTTTTAAATTTTATTGTTTGAAAAAAATAACCTAGCTTTTGAGATTTTTGCATACTAAGGTATCGTTTGGTAACCTGATTTTAAGTTAAGCATTTTATTTAAATTTATTTTAAGTTAAATAAACAAAATATTCATTTGGTGAATCGTATGAGACTATGAGTGACTTTAAGCTAAAAAACAATAAAAGATAATAAATTAAAAAACTTAAATTAAAGTAGTTTTATGCCAAAAGATCTTAAAGTTAAGAAAAAATTATTATAATTTTTAATTTAATTGTATATAATTTTATATTCAATATAAAATCTTATTTGTAAATTTTAAAAATATATTTTTTTATAAAAAATATAGATATGTATAATAAAAGTTATAATATTTCTAAAAAATATATAAAACTATCTTATGTAAAAAAGCGAAAAGGAAAAAAAGCTAAAAGTCTCTAGATTTTCAAATAAGGCTTTTGACTTTTTTGAATTTAAAAAAAAAAAAAAAACTCAGCTTTAAGTCAGTTGCCAAACTAGAGCTAAATTACCATTTTATGTATGCATTTTATGCATGTTGTACCTTTGACTAATTTTTTTAAATTTATATTTGAACTTATTGAGGACAAATTGATCAATTAACCTTCCACCTTGGGCTGTGATTTGGACTCATTAATTTTCATAAAGCGCTGGATTTTCCTAATTTTAAAATTAGTTTTAATTTTATTTTTATTTGATCGTACCTAAGACTTTATTTTGTTTCATTATAGTTTGTAAAAACGGTAACAGAGAGATTATGGCAATTAAAAATATGAGAAAGTAAATATCTAAATAGTGAAATGAAATAGCCTAAATCAATCTCTATCTCCGCCTTTTTAGCACAACAAGTTACTTAGTATACATCACAATATTGAACTCTTTTTTCTCTTGGAACTAGAACGTAATAGTGTACGAAAACCAATTGAAAAAACAAATGAAGTTTTAGGCCTTCCTCGGCTATCTTGACATTTTATTTTTTTGGCTAAAAATATTAAAAAATCGAGATTGCCCGTTTGGCAAAAATACAAAAAAGTTAAAAACTCAAAAAGTTAAATCAAAACACAAAATTTTAAAATATTCTATTCAAACTCACACCACTTTTAAAATATAATAACATCGCTTATTCATAACTTATTTACTACCACTACTAACTATATATAATTGTTAATATTAAATATATAGCATGATAAATTGTCCACTTTGAACAAAAAGTGAAAAAACTATCTTTTTACTCAAACAACTAACTTTAAAAAAATTAGCTTAAAAGCTAAGCTTATATTTGGACTAATTTTTTTTTTGTAAGTTTTTTGAGTTTTTGGTGTGTTTTTTTAATAAAAAAATAGATGTAAAAATATATAGAAAAAGCCAACTGAGGTCAAGCAAGTAGGCTTTTTTGAAAGTTAAGCAAAAAAATTTCCAAAAAGCTAGTTTAAACATAAGTTAAGTTACCAAACAACTTACTTTGAATCTAATTTAATTTTTTTGACTAAAAATAAATAAAATAAAAATAAAAAAATTAACTTTTAAACTAATTATGAATCTGCTCTTACTATATTTAAAAACAAAATCTGATTTTCTTCCGGTTCACAACGGTATATAGTGGGGGTGGGTATGGCTTATTGATTATTATGCAAAAAAATGTAGTTAGATCAAGTATTATTAAGTACCATAATAAATTATATTTATCTTTAAATAAAAAAATAAGAAAATGGCACTGTTTATTTTTTTTAAATAAACATTATTTGTTTGTGAATTTAATAATATTTGATTAATTTACTTTTTGATGTATGATTTATATATTAAGAACAGTAAAATAAATAATTTAATAATTTAATAATTTATTATTAAAGTAGAATCAAAGTGGACCCCTAACTCTACAATCTACATTACAATGACCTGCCTAGAAGCCAATCCAAAAGCCAATTCCTTCTAAAACATTGTAGTAATTATGTAAGTTTGATTTTGTAAGCAAGAAAGGAAGACTTTGAGGGCTTAATTTCAAAGGAGTCAAATCAATTACTCTCTCAATCAGTGCGCCACTTTAAAACGTTTCAAAATTTTTTTTTTTTAATATGAAGTTTTTTTTATTTTTTTATTTTTTAGTGTAAAATTAAATCTTTATGACCCAACTTCACACCCGATTCTACACGTGTGTGCTTTTTGACAAGCATACGAAGTAACAAATTACAAATGTAATTTATGATTTTTACAAAAATAATTACAGTATATTTTTTGGTTATTACTATCAAATAAATAGTTAAATTCTTTAAAACACACATGGTTAACTGTAGAAAAGAAAGTGAAATAGTATTGTATAACTTAAGACAATAATAATAGGGTGAATATATTTTAATAATTAAATTTGAGTACTAAATAAATATAGCACTAGGCCACCACATAGAGTATATATTCATCATTTTTGTTTTCGTTTTCGGATGCAAAAATGCTTTGTATCCATACAAAATATCAAGAATTTTATTTTGATTTTAAAACTAATAGTTTAAATTATTGGGATTGATTTGAATCTGATTCTGTGGATCAAATTTGTGAGTATTAAATTTGAAAATCCTTAATCAATCAGTAGTATTAAAGGATTGTAAAAGTAAATGATATTGTGTTTCTTAAATTACATGAAAATCATATGGGAATCACGTTGAAAATTCTTTCAGCAACTAGTTTATTGAGCTGGATTTTAATTGGGATTCCTTTGAAATATATTTATAGGGGATTTAAGCACTAGAGATTCTAAGATATAGAGATAGTGAAGTACAATGTAAGGATACACTAGAGAGACTCAGGTTGAGGTCAAAGAGTGTAAAGAGAAGCTTAGATACACTAGAGTAAGGCTCGAATTTAAAGATCAGAGAGTGCAGAGCTAGTTCTTGTAATACTTATTGATAATAATGAATTATTCATATTTATTCTCCTATGGAGGTAGACACTCAACCGAACCACGTATATCTTGTATTTTTCTTGGATGTTCTTCTTCCATTTTTATTTACTTTATGTGGATTGTTGTCTGCGTGAATTTTTTTCGCTGCCCAACCAAATCTTATTTTGAGAATTTGTGCTTAAAATTTCATCAAATGCTATCAGAGCTTTTGGTTATTACTTTAATCACTCGATTGCAATAAATATGCAAAATATCATGTTAGAGATTTCTACAGACTAGTAGAGGACGTGGTGGTAGGTAGAGTTGCCACTACCACACAGGTGGAATCCAACAGCGACGGCTCAGATATCCGATATATGTAACTTGATCCGATCGACATGAGTAGTATATCAGACAAAAGAGCAGCAATCAAGGTGAAGTTCAAGTTCATTCAGATTGATGGTCAGAGATGGTGGAGCATCCATACCCGTGAAAGTGGTGCAGGACGAGGCGGCTGATAGATCTTTAAGATGGTTCAAAAATTCGGGTCAAGGTGGAGATTATTGGAATTGACTCGAATCTAATTTTGGTGGATCAAATTTGTGAGTATTAAATTTAAAAATTCTTAATCAATGAGTGGTATTGAAAGATAAGAAAACTAAATGATATTGAGTTTTTTAAATCACAGGGAAATCACATGGGAATCATGCTGGAGATCCTTTTTGGCAATCAGTTTATTGAGTTGGATCTTAATTGGGATTCCTTTAAAATCTATTTAAAGGTGGTTTAAACACCATAAATCCTAATACACAGAGATAGTGAGGCACAATGTGAGGATACACAAGAGAAGTTTAGGTTGAGGTCAGAGAGTGGAAAAAAAGACTCAAATACACTAAAGTGGTGCTCATATTTAGAGGTCAAAGAGTGTAGAGCTAGTTTAATGATTTGTGCCTAAAATCCCATCAAATGGTATAGAGCTTTTGGTTATTAACTTAATCACTCGATCGCGATAAAGATGCAGAACATCATGTAAGAGATTTCTACAAACTAGTAGAGGACGTGGTGGTAGGTAGAGTTGCCACTACCACACAGATAAAATCCAACAGCGACGGCTCAGATATCTGGTGTATGCAGCTTAATTAGATCGACATGAGCAGTATATCAGAAAAAAGAGCAGCAATCTAGGTGAAGCTCAAGTTCATTCAGATTGATGTTCAGAGAGGGTGGAGCATCCATTCCTGTAAAAGTGGTGCAGGATGAGGCGGCTGGCAGATCTTCAAGATGGTTCAAAAATTCGAGCCAAGGCGGAGATTATTGGGATTGACTCGAATCTAATTCTGATGGATTAAATTTGTGAGTATTAAATTTAAAAATTCTTAATTAATGAGTGGTATTGAAGGATAAGAAAACTAAATGATATTGAATTTTTTAAATCACATGGGAATCATGTTTGAGATTTTTTTTGGCAATCAGTTTATTGAGTTGGATCTTAATTGGGGTTCCTTTAAAATCGATTTAAAGGGGGTTTAAACACCATAAATCTTAAGACACAGAGACAGTGAGGCACAATGTGATAATACACTAGAGAGGCTCAGGTTAAAGTCAGATAGTGTAAAGAGAGCCTCAAATACACTAGAGTGAGGCTCAGATTTAGAGATCCGAGAGTGTGGAGCTAGTTTGTTGTAATCCTTATTGATAATAGTGAATTATTTATTTTTATTTTCCTGTGAAGGTAATCAGTCAGTCGAACCACGTATATCTTGTGTTTTTTTTTATGTTCATGTTTCATCTTTATTTTCTTTGTGTGGATTGTTGCCTATGCGGGTTTTTTTTACTGCCAAACCAAATTCTATTTTGGGAATTTGTGCCTAAAATCCCATCAAATGGTACAGAACTTCTGGTTATTGGCTTAATCACAAGATTGCAATAAAGATACAGAAGATCATGTTAGAGATCTCAACAGACTAATAGATGACGTGGTGGTAGGTGAAGTTGCCACTACCACACAGATGGAATCCAACGGCGACGACTCATATATTCAGTATATGCAGCTTGATCAAATCGACAAGAGTAGTATATCAGACAAGAGAACAGCAATCGAGGTGAAGTCTAAATTCATTCAAATTGATGATCAAAGAGGGTAGAGTATTCATTCCCGTCAAAGTGGTGTAGGACGAGGCAGCCGGCAGATCTTTAAGTTGGTTTAGAAATTCGAGCCAAATGGTGATTATTGGGATTAACTCGAATCTGATTCTGGTGGATCAAATTTGTGAGTATCAAATTTAAAAATCATTAATCAATCAGTAGTATTGAAGAATAAGAAAACAAAATGATATTGAGTTTCCTAAATCACATGGGAATCACGTTGGTGATTCTTTTTGGCAATCAATTTATTGAGTTGAATTTTAATTGGGATTCTGTGAAACCTATTTAAAGGGGGTTTAAACACAAGAAATCCTAAGACACAGAGATAGTGAGGCACAATATGAGGATACACCAGAGAGGATAAAGTTGAGGCTAGAGAGTATAAGTAGAGGCTTAAATACATTAGAGTGAGACTCAAATTTAGAGATCAGAGAATGCAGAGCTAGTTTTTGTAATCCTTATTAATAATAGTACATTATTCTTTCTTGTTCTCTTGTGGGGGGTAGATAGTCAGTCGAACCACATATATCTTGTACTTTCTTGGATGTTCTTGTTCCATATTTATTTGATTTGTGTGGATTGTAGCCTACGTGATTTTTTTGACTGTCCAACAAGATCCTATTTTGGGGATTTGTACCTAAAATCTCATCACAAATTTAACTATGTTTTGTAGGTCACGCTGTAAAGGAATTTGAATCAATTTTTTTTTAAATTCTGAGTGAAGTTATTAGCAAATTTTCAAAATACATAGTAGTACTGTTTCTAATGCGCTGTGTTTATATGTTGAGTTTGGGTAATAAGGGTTTCTGGAGCTCTGATATGTTGAGGGAGGTTCTTGTTACTTGAGATACTAGAGTTTATTCGTTTCTTCTTGTGATATTTGTAATTTTTTTTATATACATAAATATACTTCGTGGATTTTTGTTTTGGTTTTTTGGTTATGATTGGAAGAAATAACTACATGTACAAAAATGTAAACAACTATCGATTGATGAAGCAATTCAGAATCAACCTCTGTCTCAACCTCTGTCTCACCATTCTTAGCACAAAAGAATATTAGAAACTTTTTTTCTTCTCTTGGAATGGGAACATAATACTGTATGAAAACCAATTAAAAAAATAAACGGAAAATTGGTCGAAGGTCCTAAGTGTAGCTGTGATTTTTTTTTCCATCCAACTTAATATGTTTTCACGCGTAAGGTCCATCAATGACATAGAGAATCAGCTATAAATTCTTTATATGACACGTGTATATATTTATGACGAAAATACCCTTAGTTTGTTGAGATTCGTTTAGATTTGAAATGGACGAGTATGTTAATAACAGAATTCGAAAGTGAGATTTAATTAGGAATTCGCAATTGTGATTGCAAAACAATTGTTATTTTTTGTCGCGATCTTATGTGGCAACTGGATATTAAGATTTATGATTGTGATCGCATTAGTCTGTGATCTTTGCGCGATCTGTGGTTTGATTTCTGATTTAAATCTCTGTTTTGATTTCTCATCGCAATTCTAACTCGCGATTCTAGTTAGCGATTTGTTGATCGTGATTCGCCATTGTAGTTCGTCATTGATCGTGATTCGTCATTGTAGTTCGTGATTCGTCATTGTGATTCAATTCTAACTCGCGATTCTAGTTAGCAATTTGTTGATCGTGATTCGTCATTTGTAGTTCGTGATTGGTGACTATAGCTCGTTATTTTTTCGATTTCGATTTCAGATTTGTGAAAATTGATTCAGGTGCTTTATTCCTGATTGAAGTTGAAAGTTAGTTGTTTCGATATTTGTTTAAAAAATTATTGATGATTCTCTTATACTTTTCTGCAAATATGGAATGTATACCAGTGTTATAAAAGTAAAATTTGATTTTTTGTTGGATTATATATTGGATAGTGTTTGTATTAAGTGGAAGAACTTAAAACGTGTAAGATTTGTTCTTACGTACTCGTTGCCTGATCATTCTAATTATATGCTTATTGATGATGATGATTTTGATAATATGGTGTCGGTTGTTGGTCGTATTGGTGTTGATCATGTGAATGTTTCTGTGAATGATGAGAGCTATGTGTCTGATAGCAACAGTAATCAAGAACGAGTTGGTATTAAAGGTAGTTCTAATAGATGTTCTGATGGTACTAGTAATCAAGAAGGAGTTATTATTGAAAGTAGTTACAGTAGGGGTTCTGATGTTGTTGATGTTGATCCTCTTGAAAAATTTTGTTATCACCAAAAGACTTTACTCTTGTCATCTGGTTGGGCTGGATTAATTAGTCATGTTGGGCAGTATTTTAAGGGTGGAGTTAATGAATTTAGATGTTATTTCGCAAAATATGCTATTGAAGTTGGATTTTCATATGATCTTTTGAAGAATGATAAAAGTAGAGTAACTGCAGCTTGTTGCTTGAGGGAATCTACCAGTTGTAAGTGGTTTGTTCATTCGACTTTGGATAGATCGAATGTCTTCTTTTATATTAGGAGTTTGGATAATGAGCATAGTTGTGGTGGGACATTTCGTACCTCTAAAAGTAAGCGGATGAGTTCGAATTTGGTTGCTAGTGCAATTATTAATCAGGTTCGTGATAAGCCATTAACGAAACCAATTGATGTTGTTGGATTCTTTACACAACAGTATGATCTTACAATATCTTATCATCATGCTTGGTTAGGTGTCGAGAAGGCAAGAATTCAGTTATACGGGAATTATTCATTGTCATTTGATCAGCTCCGTTGGTATGTTGAGGCAGTTTTGAGTTCAAACCCTGGAAGTGTGGTTAAAATTGAGTGTGGTTAAAATTGAGTGTGATATGGATACTAAACGGTTCAGAAGATTATTTGTGGCATTTGGTGCTTGTATCAAAGGTTTTAATCACTATCGGCCTTTGTTGTCTCTTGATGGAACATTTTTAAAAGAAAAATATAAAAGTTGCTTGCTTGTTGCTACAGGAAAAGATGCTAATCAAGGTTTGGACTATTACTTTAACAGAACAGATAAATTTATCTGTTTATGAGTTGTTCTTATTATAGTGAAACAGATAAATTTATCTATTTCATGATGTTGTGATTGTTATAGTGGACAGATAAATTTATCTGTTAAAGAAGAATGTATATAATTGGACAGATAAATTTATCTGTATTTGTTATTATAAAACAGATAAATATATATGTGGTCATTTTATAATGGATAGATAAATTTATCTGTTCACGTTTTTGTGCTTGTTATAGTGGACAGATAAATTTATCTGTGTTTGATAACAAACACAGATACATTTATCTGTTGAACATATTGCATTTGTTATAGTACATAGATAAATTTATCTATTCATATTTTTGTGTTTGTTATAGTGGACAGATAAATTTATCTGTATTTGATAACAAACACAGATACATTTATCTATTGAAGATATTGCATTTGTTATAGTACATAGATAAATTTATCTGTTCACGTTGTTGTGCTTGTTATGGTAGACAGATAAATTTATCAGTATCTGATAACAAACACAGATAAATTTATCTGTTAAAGATATTGCCTTTGTTTTATCTGTGAACTTTAAAAATGCTATCGATAGTACAGATAAACTTACTTGTTAAGAATGTTTCGTTTAATACTTATATATATTTTTTGTTGTTGTTGTTGTAGGTTTGTTTCCTGTGGCATTTGCTGTAGTTAATTATGAGAATGATGATAATTGGATTTGGTTTCTAAGTATATTGTCGGGGATTTTATGTGGTTGTTCAATTACATTTATAAGTGATCGGCATGCTGCACTAGTTCAGCATGCTCCAAGATTCTTTAGTAATGGATATCATACATAATGTTTGCAACATTTGAAAGCAAATTTAAAGGATAGATATTCAGGGCGCTTGTCTATTTCATTTCGAGAACGTATGGTGTATTTGTTTTCAGATTATACATATGCTCCTTTAGTTCAAGATTTTCAAGAGAAGTTGAAATTTTTTTTAGAAGATGGTGGTAGTAAAGCTCATGAATTTATTTGTAATTTTCCATTTGAGAATTGGAGCAATGTATTTTTTAAAGGTAATCGTTATGGTGAGATGTGTTCGAATGCTTCAGAATCTTTTAATAATTGGATTAGTGATACTCGTCACTTGCCAATTACAAAATTGGTTGATAAAATAAGGATTCAAATTATGAAACAAATGTGTGATAGGAGAGAAGCTTCGAAGGAGTGAAAATCCATTGTTTGTCATGACATGGATAAAAAGTTGATCGATGCATTTAATAAGGGTAGGACATGGACAATTAGTTCTTCTAGCTCATCTGTGTTTGAGGTTCATTCCTTTTATTCAGTGGTGGTTGACATTTATGAGAGGACTTGCAGTTGTTCTCGGTGGCAGGTTAATAGATTTCCATGTCCGCATGCTGTGACGGCTATTCAAAAGAGTGAACAAGATATTGCTTTATACATTGACCCGTTGTTTACTGTAAAAGCGTTTCAGTTATCATACAAGGAATGTTTATTCCCAATTTCAACAGTTGGCATTCCTGATTTTGAAGGAGAATCTGTCGGTATTATGCCTTATTTGACTAGGAGGCCACCTAGTAGACCTAAAATTCAGAGAATTCGTTCAAGAGGTGAAAGTATTAGGCAGGTAAGATGTGGAAGGTGTGGAAAGTTGGAAAAGCACAATCGGAAGACTTGCAATGAGCCAATTTGAATGCTAAATTTTTTTTCATTTGATTTTTAGTTTGTATGGCTGAAAAAGCTGTAAAACTTGATTTTTAATAATAGTATAGAAAAATTTATCTGTTAATGATTTGTGCCATACTTATTCATTTTGATAATAGTACAAATAAATTTATCTGTTAAGAATTTGGGCAATCTTTATGCTTTATCATATTAGTACAGACAAATTTATCTGTTAATAATTTGTACTTTTCTTATTCATTTCACAATAGCACAGATAAATTTATCTGTTATTTACTAGACCTTTTGTATAAACTAACAGATAAATTTATCTGTTCTTTACTTATTTTTTTGTATGAACTAATAGATAAATTTATCTGTTAGACTTTTATATCATTTTTAGATAAATTTACTTGTCCTTTGTTATAGATTTGTGCCTATTAAGGACTTGAAAAATCTTTATGCTTTATCATAATACTACAGATAAATTTATTTGTTAATGATTTGTGCATTTCTTATTCATTTCACAATAACACATATAAATTTACCTGATCTTTACTTGACCTTTTGTATGAACTAACAGATAAATTTATCTGTTAGACTTTTATATCGTTTACTTGTCCTTTTGTTAATAATTTTGTGCCATACTTAATTAATTTTCACAACAGTACAGATAAATTTATCTGTTAAGAACTTGAGAACTCTTTATACTTTATCATAATACTACAGATAAATTTATCTTTTAATGATTTGTGCCTTTCTTATTAATTTCCCAATAACACAGAAATTTACTTTTTCATTACTTGACATTTTGTATGAACTAACAGATAAATTTAGCTGTTCTTTTCTTATTCTTTTATATGAACTAACAGATAAATATATCCGTTAGACTTTTTTTATCATTTTCAGATAAATATACTTATCCTTTTGTTAATGATTTTGTGCCATTCTTAATTCATTTTCACAATAGTACAGATAAATTTATCTTTTAAGGACTTGGGATCTCTTATGTTTTATCATAATACAACAGATAAATTTATCTGTTAATGATTTGTATCTTTTTTATTCATTTCACAATAACACAGAGAAATTTACCTCTTCTTTACTTGACTTTTTGTATGAATTAACAGATAAATTTATTTGTACACATTAAATGTGCTTGCAAATGTACAGAGCATATTGTATTCACACCAAAGAACAACGAATTTATATCAAAAAATATTTACACCAAAAAACAACGAACAACAGTTTTTAGATTAATCAAGCTATGCCATTAAAAGATAAACGAACATATTACAAACAATTGAATGATGGCCTAAAGGTATGGCCATATATCCACGAATACAAAAATCAAAACGTAAAAATCCCAACCCCTACTATCTCTCTCCCCGTATATCCACGAATCTATATTTGCATCATCCATTGAATTCATGTTTCGAGCGGTTGATGATCAAGCTTCGACGATGGATACTCCTCCGTCTCCGAGCATCAGTTACTTCGCCGAACCATCAAGTGTAGTCCTTTAAGTGTAGTTGTTCGTATTCTTGCATCTTTTTTTTTTTCAAAAATAGTAGATTTATATCCTAAGCTTATTTTGTTAAGCTCTAAGTTGTATGCTCTTTCTTCGAATATTATTCAATTTAACACTTCAAAATTATAGATCTTTACACTAATCATCTCTTTGCGAGCTTCTTGAATCTCATCATTATTTTTGCATTCTTTAACAACACCTAGTCCTTGATGAAAAGATCTGGAATGCCTGAATCAAGTCCTCATAACGAAAGGATCTGGAAGTTATGAGGGCTTGATTCAGGGATTCCAGATTTTTTCATCAAGACCTAGAAGTTGTTAAAGAATGCAAAAACAATGATGAAATCCAAGAAGCTCGCAAAGTGCTGATTAGTGTAAAGAAATCTAGAACTTAGAAGTGTAAAATTTGATAATTTTAAAAGAAGAGCCTAGATCTTAGAGTATAGAAATATAAGCTGAGTATATAAATCTACTATTAATAAAAAAAATGCAAGAATATGAACAAATACACTTGAAGGACTACACTTGAAGGTCAAGGGAGTAACTGATGATTGGAGAAGAAGACTTATATCCTCAGCCTGACCATCAATCGCTCAAATCTTGAGTTCCAAGCACGATGTACTGCCTTAAAGCCACGCTCACCTCTTGCTCTTCCAAATACAGTCCAAGCGATTTGAGTTTCTCTTAACTCCATTTATAAGTAGTTTAGGGCTTTTAAGAAATGGACGGTCATGGTTAAGTTTGCAAGTCATGGTTAAATTTACTTTTTTGCTAACCATGGTTTAGGAAACTCTGCCACGAAGTTTTGCACTATTCCCTAGGTGGCTTAGTCACCTAATGGTTATGGCCATGTTTGGTTAACCTTTCTATTTTCTCATTTTTTCCTTTTTTTACCTCTATCACTTATATAGGCTATTTTTACTCAAACTTAATTTCATTAATTTCTTAATTTAATTCCACATTTACAACTAAATCTTAATCTCATACTTTAAGAATTTGAATGAACAAACTATACTTAATCACAAATAATTGTCATTTACCATTCTGTATATCTATTACATTGCACATACCGTCAGTTCCTTCATTAATGAACAAAATTTTATTGTTCCAATTCTAAAACTTAATAGATAAATTTATCTGTTAATAATTTGGGCGTTGTTTATGCTTTATCCTAATTGTACAGATAAATTTATCTGTTGAAGATTTGTGTATTTGTTATGCTTTATCCTAATACTACAGATAAATACCATCAGTTCTTTCATTAATGGATAAAATTTTATTGTCCCTATACTAAAACTTAACAGATAAATTTATTTGTTAATGATTTGGGCATTGTTTATGCTTTATTCTAATTGTACAGATAATTTATCTGTTGAGAATTTGTGCTTTTATTATACTTTATCCTAATAGTACAGATAAATATATCTGTTGAGGATTTGACTTTTATCGTAAGAGTACAGATAAATTTATCTATTAAGAATTTGTGCCTTGCTTTTTTTTTAAAATAGTACAGATAAATTTATCTGTTAAGAATTTGTGCATTATTTATGCTTTATCCTAATTGTACAGATATATTTATTTATTGAGAATCTGTGCCTAGCTTATGATTTATCCAAATAGTACAGATAAATTTATCTGTTGAGAAAATTTTCCTTGCTTATACTTTATCCTAATAGTACAGATAATTAGTACAGATAAATTTATCTATTGAGGATTTGTGCCTTACTTATGCTTTATCCTAATAGTACAGATAAATTTATCTGTTGAGGATTTGTGCCTTACTTATGCTTTATCCTAATAGTACAGATAAATTTATCTGTTCAGGATTTGTATCTTGCTTGTACTTTATCCTAATAGTACAGATAAAAAATTTATCTGTTCAAGATTTGTACCTTGCTTATACTTTATCCTAATAGTACAGATAAATTTATCTGTTGAGAATTTGGCATTTATTGTAAGAGTACAGATAAATTTATCTGTTAATGATTTGTGCCTTACTTTTTTCTTTTCAAGATAGTACAGATAAATTTATCTGTTAGAGAGCTCATTTGTCTTCATCATGTGTTTAATTTAACAGATAAATTTATCTGTTAAGGATTTGTGTGTTATTTATGCCTTATCCTAATTGTACGGATATATTTATCTGTTGAGAATTTGTGCCTAACTTATGATTTATCCTAATAGTACAGATAAATTTATTTGTTAAAGATTTGTGCCTTACTTTTTCTTTTCAAAATAGTACAGATAAATTTATCTGTTATTTACTTTTCTCTTTGTATGAACTAACAGAGACAAAATTGCATCACGTATTCACAGAAAAGAATAAAAAGATTTACATCAAAAAATATTGCTCATTTGTCTTCTGATTGTATGCTTCCAGGCTCCATGATCTTCTTGGATCATTAAGGAATTTATGTAATAGTTCAACTTTGAAAGCTCGTACTGTTTTCAGCAAAAGAATTTTGTCACCCTGAAGAGATATTTGTGTTCCTTCGTAATATTACTTCATTAGAAAGTAAACAATTATCCCAAAATCAACCTTACAAAATTAAAAAAATGCTAAATTTAAGTGATATAACACATAATATTGTAACTAAACAAATTAAATAGATAAACTTACGATCAAGATCTCTGTTGTGGAGAATCTTCACTTGATATGATTGGTGCATCAAAATTGTGTTTTTCAAAAACACATTGGGCAGGAGATAATTTAAAATTTGGCATATCCTCTTGCTCTTCATGTTGTTTTTCATGAAAGCTTCAACATATGTTTTCTTCAATGATATAAAAACTCATATATTAGTCATATTTTTGTTTAAGTAATTTATTTTAAGTTGTAATTTTAATGTAAATTAATTGCTTACCACATTGAAAGCATCTTGTAAGAATGGGTCTTCAATGCCTTTCCTTTTCTTCATCGAGTTATAGTAGAACCAACAACATTTTTGAATATAAAAAACGAGGAGAGTCTAATGATATGGCGTGCTTGTTGAATGGTTGCCATTTGAGTTTATTGGAAATATAAGAAAACTGCATCATCGAATGCAAAAGATAAATTTGTTAGTGAAATTAATGAACAGATAAATTTATCTGTTAATGACATGAGATTATAATAATATAAGAGAAGATAATAAGTTACCTGTATTTATCATCAATTGCTGAGAGGTATTTGTCAATCTTATGCGCTCTTATTGTGTCGGTCGGCCACTTGATCAACGACTACTGAATAGTACATATAAATTAGTATTTGTGCAATCATTTATCTGTTATGTCATGATAATTATGTAAATATTTTATTTACCCAAACTAAACAGTTGAAGAATAGGCATTTGTTTTCAACTTTTTCGCTTTTTTCTTGCTCGTTAGCCAAAATAAAGGAGTATCCATCAATAACCTATATATAGATTGTTAGTTGTTTAACAAGTATACAAAATGAGTACTAACAGATAAATTTATCTGTTACCACTTTGTGTTCTTCACAACATTCTAACAGATAAATTTATCTATCTTAATATATAAGCACAATGGATAAATTAAAAATTAACAGATAAATTTATTTGTTAGAAGGTCTAGAAACTTACGTTGTTGGAGCAATTTTTTTCTTTCATTATTTTGACACATTCATCGAGTGTTATTCCTCTATAGTCTTCTTCGGATTCCCACACTTGGGCCGTGCAATTTCACATAACAGTATAATTTAGTGTTAAATTTATGTTTTACATATAGCTTAGTATAATTACTTTTTACATACTCGAATTATCTTTCATTTGCAAAAATAAGTCTCGTCGTTTCTTTGTCTTCTTCAGGTATAAACAAGGTGACAGGAAAATTCTTTGGAAAGCCGAGCTTTTTTGGTTTTCTTGCTGCTTTAACAATCTTCTCTGCAGGTACATATTCTTCCACTTGGATTTGGACTGTTTTGGTATCTTGGACTTGGACATGCTCGACATTGGGTTGTTCGGTTTCGACTGGATTTGTTTGTTGGAATGTTTGTTGGGCTTCTATTTATTTTTGGTCTCCATTTTTGTTTGTATTTCTCTTCCATTCCCTTTTCGGTTGATACTGGAATTCAGGAAGCTTTTTGTCATTCCTTTCTCTTCAGCTTCTTTTCGTTGTCTTGTTGCCTCAATGGGTTGTTGTTTCTCTTGCTCAAGAGCTTTCACTGTTTCCTTCAACATGTCAATTTCCAGTTGCTCTGAAGCACTCTGTGTAATTTTGTGCACCGAGATCTCTACCATTTCGTCAGCCAACCTTTCTTTTTCTTGTTCCACCTCTGTTATCTTTTCTTGTTTTTCTTTCTCAATCTCTATAATAGTTTCTTTATGTGTAAATTCTTATGTGGCTCGGTGAACAGAAAGTTCAACAATTTGATCAAGCAATTTTTGATTTTTTATTTGGAGCTCTTCTATTTTCATCTTTGCTTCAGCAAACTCCTTTTCGTCAACAAATTTTTGTGTTACTTCATGGGCAGAAAGTTCCTCATTTTGTTCAAGCAATTTCTTATTTTCTTCACTGAGCTGTTCAATTGTTTCCTTCATCTTTTCGTTTTCAGATGTCTTTTCTTGCAAATCTTTTTCCACCTTCTTCATTTGTTGAATTGAATCTTTATTTGTTTCAAGAATTTTCTTCAACATTTCAATTGTATACGTTTTTTTCCAGAATTTCAATAGTTTTTTCTTCATCCTTTCCTGTTTTCTGTCCTTCAAGCACTCCTCCTACTTCAGCCGTGAAGTCACTATGTGCTTCAACCTCATCATCAATTTTTTTTTCATCCTCAGATATAGTGAACTCAAAGAGTTTATTTTCTTTCGTTGTTGGTTGGATAATTGAAGAGAGCACCTGGATTATGAATGCAAAATTAGCTGTGAGAACAAGCAGATAAATTATCTGTTAATAATATACTGCTACAGATAATTTATCTGTGTTGTTTACACATCATGTAAAAGCTACAGATACATCTATCTATTTAATGAAGATGCTTTAGATGTGCTTTTATAAAAGACAGATAATTTATCTGGTAAACACTTTTGCCTATTTAAACGAACAGATAAATTTATATATTAGTAGTTTTCCCTATTTAGAGGAACAGATAAATTTATCTCTATATTATTTGTGCTTATTGAAAGAAACAGATAAATTTATCTGTCTTGTTTATACATGATGTAAAAGATACAGATATATTTATCTGTTCAATGAAAATGCTTTAGATGTGCTTTTGTCGAAAACAAATAATTTATCAGTTAATCACTTTAGTCTATTTAAAAGAACAGATAAATCTATATGTATAATCAATTGTGGTTATTTACAATTATTTTTACCTGGTTTGCAGCAAGATCTTTTAATTCTACATTTTTTAAAGTTGAATTCAGCTTTCCCAATCTCCATTTGAGCATTCAAGGGAACTGATTCGTTGTTTCACCCTCCACAAGTGTTGTGTGCTCACATATCCAATACTAAGTATAAATAAAGATGTATTAGTTTCGTATAAAGAAAGGACATTCAATAATATAATAGCAAGAGGTTTGAAAGATATACCAAAAGAGCAATAACACATCCCGTAACTGTCTCTGATTTGTCAAATTTTTTCTCAAGTGAGGAAATCTGCCAGTCCTTTATAGCCGCAGACCAAGCATATTTCATCATATTTTTGGCACTTTCAACATATTCAATGAACACCCAGCTCAATATTGGACCAGTTGTTGGGAAAAAGAGTGTCACACAAAGGTACAGTGTGATCAGTCGTGCAACATCTAAATGGTCATTTTTCTTTTTCCCCTTTAGTGCTTTAGTTAATTGTTTCTTCAGCTCACTTGCTGTCATCCTTGCTTGGTTAGGGAACCTTCTTTGGAAGAAATTACTATTGGGCTTTGTTATATGTCTTGACAGATTCATTATTGTTTGCCCAAATCTGATTCCAAAGATGAGGCAAACATCTTTATTTGTAAAATTCACTGTCTTTTGCCCCAATTTGAACAGATATTTCCCCTGGATATATGTTCTAATTACTGAAACAACATTGTCATCAAACTTTTTAACATCTTGCTCTTGCACCTTCTTGGTAACAATGCTTTCAATCAATAATCATAAATGAGTTTTCTTCAGTTGTTCTACTTGCTTGTCATTGAAATTGATATTATTGAGTAGTCTCACAGCAGCAAAAATATTTGAGCGGTATTGTGGAATATAGTTCTCTTTCCATTCTTTGATGATAGCTTTTGAATCTTTTCTCTTTTAGGACTTGATTTTTCTGGGGTATCTTCAAGGACTCTCTTTCCTCGTTCCTTGACCATTGCTGCAGTATATAAATTTATATGTTTAAATTAAAAAAAAAAATATATATATATTTGTCTAAATGAAACATGAAACAAACATATTTATCTGCTTGAAATAAATATGCTTTAAATAATACAGATAAATTTATCTGTTCAATAATAACACATCAAACGTTAGCTCGATGGGACAGATAAATTTATCTGTACACATTTAAATGTACTTAAATATACTTAGAGTTGCACAGATAAATATATCTGTTCAATTACATAAGGTATCACATTATTCAAACAAGACAGATAAATTTATCTGTGCAGCTTACATAATTTTTAATTTTATTCAAACAAGAGATATACAATTATCTGTTTATTTACTTTTCTTCCAACGTTATTACAACAAGAAAGATATATTTATCTGTGGCATGTTAACATCTTTCAAATCATAAAGGTAAATTTATCTATAGACCTTTAAATGTGCTTTCAAATGCACAGATAAATATATCTGTCCATTTATAACAAGACAGATACATTTATCTGTTTATTTGAAAGCACATTTAACGTGACAGATATATTTATCTGTGGCAAGTTAAAGTTCTTCGAATTTTAAAGATAAATTTATATGTGTAACTTTTACATTTTATTAACAATACATATAATTTTATCTGTACACTTTAAATATGCTTTCAAATGCACAGATAAATTTATCTATTCATTTAGACAGATAAAAACATATTTTCTCACAATTTTAAAACAAGACAAAGACAGATACATTTAACTGTTCATTTAAGTAACTTCTAACATTATTTAAAGAAGATATTTAAATTTATCTGTGCCATTTTATTGTTCTTCAAATCGCAGAGTTTATTTGTGAACATGTTTGCAATATTTAACTATACAGGTAAATTTATCTGTGTCCAACAACACAGAAATATTTATCTGTGCAATGTTAACGTTATTCAAATCATAAAATGTAAATTTATCTGTGGAATTTTTAATTTCTATTAACAATACAGATAACTTTATCTGCACAATTTAAAACAAGATAGATACATTTATCTGTCAATTTGAAAGCACATATAACGTGACAGATATATTTATCTGTGGCAAGTTGACGTTCTTCGAATCCTAAATGTAAATTTATCTGTGTAACTTTTACATTCTATTAACAATATGGATAACTTTATCTTCTATTAACAATACAAATAATTTTATCTGTTTACTTTAAATGTGCTTTCAAATGCACAGATAAATTTATCTGTTCATTCACATAACTTTTCACAATTTTGAAACAAGAGAGATACATTTATCTGTTCATTTACGTAACTTCTTACATTGTTCAAACAAGATATTTAAATTTATCTGTGCGATTTTAATGTTCTTCAAATCGCAGAGATAAATTTTTCTGTGGACGTTTTACATTTTGTTAAAGATACATATAACTTTATTGATACTGAGTTGACATATCGATATTGAGGAACAAGTAGAAATGAGTCACTATCATCGCGTTTTTAGTAAAATACGTAAACTGATAAAATCTTTTTCGTTCAAGAAGTGAAAGAGGTGATATACGTAAACTGAAGAATGAGTACAAAACCTAACATTAACGATACGACTTAATTGAGTCGATTTCAGGTTTGAGTATAAATCCAAACTTGCGACGAATGAGATTCTGTTTTTTCGTATTCCAAATGAGTCGAGTGCGATTTTTGCTTCGAATGTGAATGAGAGATAATGAGTTGAGTGCCGTTATGAATCGTATCGTGCAAGTAAACTAACGTGACGAACGTGGTTAGGGGTACTTTCGGGAGAACGGGAATTTTTTAAATTTGGTGGATCTTTCGCGTTAAAATATTAGTTTATGGGCTTAATATTGATTGATGATGTATATGCGAGCTTCTTGCTGAAAAATCCAAAAACAAATGAAGTTTCATGTATTTAAAAACGAGATCAGACTTTTTGCTGTCCAAAACGGTGTATAGTTTGGGTGGGTGGGGCTTATCTTGGTTCTACTGTGATCATACAAATTTAATACTCATTTAAATGTTCTGTATGATTTATTCTTGTAAAAAATTAAATTAGATTGGATATCTTTAGAAACATAAATAAATTATACTTTTTTTAAAAAAAAATGAACGGTAAATAAATGTCACCATTTATTTCTTCCTAAACAAATGCATTTTGTTAATGAACTTACCATATTTGATTACTTTATCTTTTAAATGTATGACTTATATATTGGGAATAAAAAAATAAATAATTTATATAGTGAAACTAGAGTGGGCCCACGTTTTATAAGACTGAGGCCTTGTATTACGTTGCTTTCTGCATAAATTTTAGTCCATACAAGAAAATGTAATTTCTACATTTGTTACCTTTTGCATCATCATAAAATTTTCTATGGTTAGTCGGATGATTAGTTTTGGATGTGATGAATAAACAGAGATGGAGATGGCCGGAGGCAAACTAGCTAGGAAAGAGAAATTAAAAAAAGAAAAAGAAAAGGAAAAGAGGGGTAATATGGGAAAGTCATAATTTAAATCCTATTTTATATGTGCAAATTAAACATGTACTAGTATAGTTCATTACCTAATTCCATGTAAATCAAACATGTGACAACTAATTTGACTTTATTGCTAATCTAATTTTATTTATAATTTTTGTACTAATTCTATTTCATTACTAATTTCATCAAATCTATATGTACCAGTTATTAAACGAGACATAAGGACTTAATTTAATAGAGTCAAATCAATTGGTCTCAATCACTGCGGTCTTTTAAAACGTTTGAAAAATCCTTTTTAGTATGAAATATATATTTTTATATTTTTATTTTTTATAAATTGTTAGTTCTTACTAACCAATTACTCAATAAGCACACACCCATTTCTACACGTGTTTGTGTGTGCATGTCTTTTGACGCACATAGGAAGCAATAGATGAATGCAATTTAATTTAAGAAATTTTTGGGTGAATTTTGGCCTCTCAAGTCAAATTTCAAAACTATGTTAGGTCATTAGGCTAGTGGAAGGTGTCTCTAATACACAACACTATGAAGTATGAACCCAATTAAAACTTGTATTTTATAAGAAGTCAGTTCCCATTTTTATACAATGTGGCAGGCGAAACATTAAATTTTGGAAGAACACTCTTTTCCCAACATAATTTGAATAAGGAATTGGGCTTAGACGAGGCATAATTCTTAAGAAGGTGGTTAATGATCAGTTCTCAAATAAGCAAAATTGTTTGAGAGAAACTAAATACTGTGTTGGCATACCGGCTTTTCAGTTATTAAATTTTTTTTTATTATAAATAGAAAATTAATATTGTTTTAATTTATTTTTTGTTGGAAGGCGAATTAATCCTTCTCCCGAGCTCTGAATAAAAAAAGAAAGAAATTATAAAATGTTTTGGGGTTATTGCTATCAAATAAGTTGTTAAATTCTTTACAACACATAGAACAACAGAAGAAAATGAAATAGTATTGTATAACTTAAAAGAGTAATACTATGATGATTATATTTTGATAATCACATATGGGTATTACATAATGTAGCATATTATTGCGTTGCTTATATTATTTTACGAACTTACCATTTATTTCTAAGTATATACATGAAACGACACGCCGTGAGCCATCTAAATATAGTCACCAAAATATGATTAATTGAACTTAAAATGTATACAATGCTAGAAAAGGTTTGGTGAAGTAAGGTTTGCAGAGTCAAATTCAAAGAATTATAAAATGCCTTTCAACTCCTGCGAGGCCAAACACATTGTTGTGACTCATCTCCATTATTACCAAACATACACATGCTTTGGTTATGAGCTAGGATCTTCTATCATAAAAACTCTATTTCACTATGTTCTAATATATGAAAAACTGTCAGATTATTTGAAAATTTAAAGTTACGGGTTTTTTTAGATATAATCCAATAGCTTTCAATGTATTGCTCTAGAAGAACAAGCATTGTTTCACGGCAATAATAATCAAGCAATGTTAGGATTCATTTATTTCTTAATCGCGTTCGCTCACCGCTTTTGCGTTGTCCTAAGTTTATTCGGTGTTTCCCCTGAGCTAAGGAAAATAGAGCAAATCAGAACCACTCCAAGCACCATTTTCTTGAAAAGAAAGAAGTGGTTAATAATAGAAACCATTGGTGCACAAGCGAAAGCTTATCATAATAGAAATTTGAACAAAAGCATTGCAGCCTCAAAAACAAATTACCTGAAAAGTTGGTTCATAAAATCACTAGTGGCCTCAAATTCTCTTCTATTATGTGTGTATAAATAGCTTCAAACAGAGATTAAGTTTCAGGTACCATTCCCTCGGAAACAAAAGATAGAAAAAACCAAGAAAGATCAAAAGAGCTTGACGCAATGGAATCGAGCATCATAGCAATTTCTTTGTTAATGTTAATGTTACTGTTAGCCCATGGTGCCAACGCTGATAGTTTTGATGTAACAAACTATGGCGCACAAGCTGGGGGCAATAAAGACATTAGTCAGGTACGTAACAATTCTTTTAAGATTTTAAATATTAGTCGTTAAACTTTCAAGAAAAAGGAAAGAAAACCGAAAAAGGAAAGAAAACCCAAACTTATCATATTAGTTGATAGGTAACGGAATTCTAAAACTCTGATATACTAGGGGCCCAGTTTGGGCTAAATCGTAAAAAAGTTTGTTTAGTTTTGCTTTTTTGATTTTTTTTTTAATCTTTATATATTAGAATTTTAATTTTTTTGAATCTTGTGGATGAGGGGAACAAAACAAATTGAGAAACTACAACAAAAAATAATAAAAATTATTAAGGACAGAAGATCAGCAATATATAATTTGGTTTAGGTTTTTTTTTTTTCTTTTTAACTTTTTTCATATTTTGGTTATTTTTTTTATTTTTTCGGCTCGTCCCAATTAGAGGACCCAAAAAACTAACAATTGTAATAATTTTTTTAAAAAAGTAACAAAAAACGAAAACAAATAACATATTATTTGATTTATTAGTTTATTTTGATTTATTTTTGTCTTTTATAATTTTTTTTATTTTTTATTTTATTTAATTTTGTTATTTCCCTCGTCTTGACGAGAGAAACCGAAAAGATAAAATTATGATAATTTTTTTAATAAAAAGTTCACTACAAATTTTGTTTATTACGTTCGTTGGCTGAAATTGTTGCTCGTTTTGGTTGGGAAAATCCAATGTTTAGGCTCTTTTGACTGCTTGGAAGGACGCATGTGCATGCGCCAACGCAAGCCAAGTGGTGATTCCAACGGGAACGTATTTGTTAAACGTAGTGAAATTGAATGGGCCCTGCACGGCTCCGATGGGGATTCAGCTCGACGGCACCTTGCAAGCGCCCGCCGATCCCGCGCAGTTCAACGGCGCCGACAGCTGGATTACCATCCAAACCATTGATCAGTTCACCATTTCAGGCACCGGAACTTTTGACGGCCAGGGCTCCATCGCTTGGACCCAAAACGATTGTGGCACCAACCGTAATTGTGCTATTCTTCCCGTCGTAAGTTTAATCCCATATATATGTATTCAACGGCTTTTAATGCTTTTTGATAAAAGAATATATAATTTTATACGGCTTTTAATGCATTTTGATAAAAGCATATATAATTTTCGAGACACGTGATTTCTTGCCAGCACAATTTTTCTTCTGGAAAATTTCACATTTATGTCATTAATTACACAAATTTTTAACGGGAATGATGCATTAAAAGTCTTACAATTCTTTTTTTACTTCTTCTTTTTTTTTTTCATCGAAAATTGAGAATTATGTGAGAATCTCGAGTCAAAAAAATCTCAAAATATATTCAACGATTTTTGATATGTTCAAATATAACAATATGTATTTTTTGAGACATGTAATCCTTTGTCAGCACAATTTCTATTCAAAATTTGTTCGGGATTTTAATCACTAATTTCTGAATGCAAATGAAAGAATATTTATGCACATATCAAAAAAAAATCACATAAAAATTTATGTGATTTCGTACAATCTACCTACGTCTACAGTTGAGAAAGATAATTCACTATACCCGTAAAATGCTAAGACCCACAACCCGACATCCACGACTCAAACTTTGAAACAAAATCTTGTTTATCACTCAAAAATTAACTTGGTGTCCTCAAGTATTTTTTTGACTCTTCATTTGATTCAATTCTCTACACAACAATTAGAATACTGAAATTTTTATTTATAGACAAATCTTAAAACCATAACCTCCGTATAATTATAAAATCTTACATATCTGTACTCTTTAATTTAACTCTCAACACTCAACCCAACAACAGAATATGATAAGATTCCAAATATATATATATAAATTATAATAATATATGTCCGTAGAACAAGACACATTCCACAAAATTCAATTAAAAGTTTGTAAGATTCTGCACCAAAGTCTAGTTATTTGAGATTTTCAAACAATCCAATGATTTCCTTGCTTTGTATATTCTTAATTATATTGACCTTAAGTTTGTTTTGATGCTCTTGGAAAACAGAACCTGAGGATGAACTACATCAACAACTCGCTTATCACCGGCGTAACCTCCAAGGATAGCAAGTACTTCCACGTTACCATGATGACCTGCTATAACATGACCTTCCTGAACTTCAATGTCTCCGCACCCGGAACCAGCGTCAACACCGACGGCATCCACGTTGGGCGTTCGATCGGGATTAACATCACTGACACGACCATAATGACCGGAGACGACTGCATCTCGATCGGTGATGGCGCCCAACAGGTTATTAAATGTAAAAGATATAAATAATAATATTTTTTTAAACGGTCTAAATTTTTAGATGAATTTGTGATTTAATACAGATAAACATTAAGGGAGTGACCTGTGGGCCTGGCCATGGCATCAGTGTGGGAAGCCTCGGAAAGTACGCATCTGAACAACCTGTCGCCGGCATCTACGTCAAGAACTGTACCATCAGTAACACAATGACCGGCCTCCGAGTGAAGACCTTTCCGAGTTCTCCAGCAATGTTGACAGCCTCCAACATACATTTTCAAGATATAATCATAAACAACGTTGGGACCCCGGTCCTCATTGACCAGTACTACTGTCCGAATAACCAGTGCAACATGCAGGTAAAACAATAAGCTAACAATAAAACCTAGTCAATACCCATTTGATTGAAGAGTTTTGCTATTCCGACACACTCCAAGTGTGGGGATCCACCGAGAGTGAGTGTGTCCGGATTTTAAAATCTCAATAATATCGTGGTAATTATATTTTAATAATAGTATTATATGAGTAATATTTTATGTGTGGTATTACACATTAAATGCCATATTACGTGGTATATAAATATGCTTAAGTATAATCAATATAAAATTACTCTTCAAGTTTATACTCACTTGATTTTAGGATTTTACTTCTTCGAGTACAAATTCGTACATTCTTCTCACAAATGATAGACTCCACAATTGTATGAACTCATCCTGTATGAGAGAATTGTTTCAAATTTGTGTAAATCCACATAGAACATACTCCTCTCTAAGTGTTGTGAACTTTCCCGTATGAGAGGAGTGTGTTCGACTTTGTGCCACCTCATGCGTAGATTCCACAATTGTGTGAACGCATCCAGTGTGAGAAGAGTCTGACCGACTTTCGAATCAACACCCATTTAATTAATTGAAGAGTTTTATTATGTGCATAGATTCATACACAGATTTGGATACACTCATCTTTTTCTTGGAATGAATCCTATAGTTATGTGAACTCATATCACATAAAAAGTGTGTTTGAATCAGTGTCACACACGTTTGCATGTAACTGATATTTTCTCTATTAAAATATTGCTAACTAATTTCCTTCTTTGTTTTTGTTTAATTACAGTCTCCGTCGCTTGTTCAGATTAGCAATGTGAGCTTTGACAACATTCAGGGAACTTCGTCCACCCAGCTTGCGGTGAAGCTTGCTTGTAGCAGCAGCCATCATTGTCAGGATGTGCAGATCGGCAACATTAACTTGACATACACTGGAACTGGAGGCCCTGCAACGTCTCTTTGTTCAAACGTTAATCCTATTTTTTCAGGCGGACAGATTCCATCCATATGTGTCAGCTCCGCTCAACCTTCTTAAAGGAGTTTCAAGCACCAAGAATGCACCCCCATTCATGCTTAATTGCATGCTTGGATTGTTGGTGAAATATGTAATTGTGAACTATACACATAACGAGGTCACATATATTGTATTGAATACAAATTAAGGAAATATTGTGAGTAGGGAGGAATGTGATGGGCCTCCGATTTTTGGTTGATTAATGAAGTATAGGCAGTGCCAATTCTGAGTTTTTAAGCCCTGGAGCGAAGTTTTAAGATAGAAGCAACCATATATAATTATACAGGCTACATATTTAAAAGAAAAAATTAACTCAATAAATAATGTCAAAAAATATAAAATCACAAAACTAGTACTTGTCATTACAATAACTCAAAAGTACCACGTAAAAATATAGTACTTTTCTTGCACTTTTAGAAGCAAATGTATTAATTATTCGTGTCCGTTCGAAAAACGGTTGTGTTGAATATTTATTATTTTTTAAAAAATACTCTTTTATTTAAAAAAATTCAAAATATTTAAACACATTTTTAAAAAATAGAGTTACCACTTGATTTTTGAGAAAAATTAAGAAAAATAAAAAGAAGGCCACAAGTCTTTTTAAACAAAATCAGAATAAAATGGTTCAGGGATTAAGGTATGAAAAAAGAAGGTGTTAGACACTATTTTTGCCCAGCCATAGGTTGTCCTTTACTTTGTCAATATTGATTTTTATTTTAAATTTTTCAGAGGTAACAAATACAGAATAAAAGATTAAAGAGAGTTAATACAAAAGCAAAAAAAAAAAGAAAAAGATTTCTAACTAAAATCCTAAGGGTCATGTATCTTGGTTGTCATTTCTAATCATGCCACACTTATTATTTAAGCAAAGCAAAGTGAAAAACATACAAATGAAGATAAAAAAGAACAAGAAAGAGCCAAAGGGTCATGTACTACCGTTTCTGTTTTCTAATATATCGTTTACAGGTTGAACAGAAAGCATAGAAAGATTCAAATATGATTTTTAAGTTACTGGACATACAAACAGCCCACGACTGTAGCAATAGAATGTTGTGACTGTGACAAAATAAGCACAAAACTCACGATTGTAACAAAATACATGGTAGCCATAAGAAAAAGGGTAAAATAAGTCGCGGCTGTAACAACCAAAGATTGCGGCCATGTAACGTCCCGAATATCAGGAGCATCCAAAACGACAATTAACTAATAGAGCCACAAAAATTAAATAATGATTATACATATACATGCTAAAAAGTAAAATAATAAAAAATTATATATTACAAACCAAAATAAAATTTTCTTGAAATACACCAAACAATAAAAGAGACAGGCAAACAGCTGCAAAAACTGATACTATGTGGTTGAAGAAAGTTAGGGCGAAAGCGTGAGACTCTTAATCACTGGAGCCAAGGCTTCACACCCACATCAACATACTCGTTAAAAGGCTCTTCTAACTTCTAAAAACCTGGCATGGGATGCTAGAAATACTCACACCAATATATAAATATTTTTCGTGCAAATAAGTCACACAATAACAACAATTGATATATAACAAAAGAAATGCTAATGATGATGCTGTTCATTTAAATTACTAAGTTCAATTAGATCTTAAGTTATTAGGTTTGCCCAACCAAGGTGAACCATTTTAACCCTAATCCCAACCACACAGATCAGGTCTACTGACAGATTATTGGTGTTTCTTCAATCGTAAGATGCTTATGTAGTCAAACTAAGAGTCTAACCGAGTCATCACTGACGGCAATGTGTGGAGAATCACATCATCAACGTGGTCTGACCTTTGGATCTCAGGTCAAGGTCTAGATCGAGATAGTGACTATTCTAACACTTATTATTATGCCCTCCGAACCACCTTCGCTCTGAGGTAGTCCCTCAAAATTATAAATCGTGGCATACAGCCTGGGGTACTCCCCCAAAATCGCAAGTAACTATGCACATAGCACTCGAAAAACTGGCCCGAAACCAAAATAACAATATCGAATCCACGGAACAAGTTCAAAGTGTCACAACCCTAAGGTCCAATTTATGCTCCGCTTAAAATTTTAGTGGATCCTGTAATTCCCTACCAAATGATGATGAAAGATATGACAATATGCAAAAATACAAATTTCAGTTTATAGAAGAAATCTCATGCAAGATAATTGGTTATTAACATGTAAGAATAAGTATAAGATTCATGCTAGTATGTTTAGGTGTAAAGAACTCATCATTTATGCAATCAAATTGAACCAAGTTTACACTTAATCAAAATCTATCATCACAAATCATATAAATAAAATAAACATAGTATCATGCATCACAACCATCCAAACAAGGCATAAGTTAAATATAAGGCATTAATGGAGATAACCTATACACATGAGCTATTACAAATCACATTCAAGATTTTAGTTTTTGCTTATGATTTTTAGGTTTAAAAATTATTAAACCTTCAAAATTAATTTTTAAAATTGGTAAGTAATTTATTTGGGATGTTCTAAACAATTTTTGTGAAGACAAATTTTCTGAATTTTGCATCTAAGGTCTCGATTTTTGAAAAATAAAAACGTGTGACAGAAAGTGAGCATGCTTCAATAAGGTAGTGCGATTTTCAATCGACTTTAAAAATTAAAAACGAAGACTTATCCTTACTGAGTGATTTTTAAATTTTTTACAGAAATAGATATTTAAGTTATGAAGTTCTAAGACTTGACCTTGCTCAAAAAATTTTTATATTTTAATTTTTTTAATTTTTTTTACCAGACAATGTTCAAATTTGACATTTTTTGAGAGAATCAACACAACTTTCTTTACACTCAAGTTTTTTGAGTGATTCCAGTGGGATGTGAAAGATAAAATAAATATTTAATAATCTTGCTGGTCTCATACAAAAGCTTGTTTTTACAGAAAATGGTATTACTCCAAAGTTGTCATTTCAAATAGCCTTTTTAGTTATTTTTTGAACCTGAATTTTAAAAATATAAAAATAAATGAACTAAATTTCAAGAAAATTCATGCAAGCAGAGAATATTAACATGATACTATAGTAAAAATTTCAGAGCATCCACTCAAGTCTAGACTCAAAAAGAAATTAGGAAAAACTCAAATTTTTTTAGAAAATCGCCTTAGGACAGATTTATGCTCATGCACGTTCTTGGCTCTTTGATCCATGATTCTTGCATGCATGGCCATATCCCTTTTATATATGATTTGTATAAGAGTTATACATCTTTTTTTAGGTTCAAAACAAAAAATAAATGAGGAAGGATGAAGAGAAAAAATAGATATGATTTTGGGTCCAAAATCACATTTCATGAGTTGAGAATGGATTTTAGACCCATTTTGTGTTCTTGAGTCAAAGAGATAATGATTTAACAAAAATAAGAGTATGCAAATGTTGTTTTGGGGTTGGAGTATGAAGGGAAGGATGGATCTTTGAAGGAAAACATTCCAAAGATGAGCTTCAAGGACAAGAACACCGAGCTGGCCTTCCTTCTCTCTCTTTCTCTCTCTAATTCACTCACACAAGAACACATAGAATGTGGAACACAAAAATCTGATCTTGGAAGGGGGTTTTGGTGTGTTTTTAAGTTTGAATTTTAGTGGAAGCATCATCATTAGGGTGTAAGAAGGAGTGGTGGCATAAGCCAACCAAAGGCCATGCAAATGTGACATATTATGACACTTTGAATAAAAAATTAGATTGTGTGTGCATGGCTGGTCATGGCAGAAAATTGGGCTCCAATTTTGAATTTTGATGTATTATAATGATATATTAAAAGTTTGATGGTATATTTATATTATGTTGTTTAAGAAAAACGTTCAAAAATTGATTTAATGTATATTTTTAGTCACTAATCTTATAGAATTTTATTAATTTAGTAATTTTATGTTTAGTATTTTATTTTTGTAATTTAAATTGATTATGACATTATTTAACTGTGGTGGTGGTGGAGTCAAATTAAGTCTCTTGTGTAAATTTGTGACTTAATGTATATTTTTTGCTGCTTTTTCAGTAGTGTTGAATTAAATTAATAACTTTAGTTTTAAAACTTTAATTCTATAATTTACTATTATTTTATTATTATTTAATTAATTATGTGGTGAATTTTTGACTGAATTAATTTTTTTACAATTAGGTATAAATTTGACTTAATGTGTAAAATTGGTTACTTATTCTATGGAATTGAGTTAATTTAAAGTTTTGATGATTTGTACATTAATTTTTATAATTAATAAAGTTAGTATAATATTTCGATGTAATTACATAAAGAATATCGGTTAAAACAAGTCTTTTTGTGTAATTTATTAAAATAGACTTTTAATTGAAAACTTGAGTATATATAGTTTTTTTATTAATTAAATTGAACCATATGGACATATCATTTTATTAAAAATTAAATAATTAAAATTTTAAATTTTAATATCTAAAATATACACATATGCATTTAAGGTTTTGTTTTGGTTTTAGAGATGAGTCGGGTTGGATTTTGCGCCTAACTTTTAAGAATTGAGCTTAAGTTATGGATTTGAGTCTTCTAACTGATTGAGTTCAAGACTTAATTTTTGTTAGGTTTAAGATTAGGTTATTGAGTTAATTGGGCCTAACTTAAGTACATGAACATTGGGTAAAATTAGTTCAAGTTGAGCCAAATTAAAGATTTGTTCTATTAATTTATTTCATTATTATTATTATTATTATTATTATTTGTAAGACTTTGAAATATAAAGATTATGGCTTGAAAATTAGAATTTTGATCTGATTTTATTTTATTTTATTTTACTTATTTACCTATTTATTGAATCATAAAATATTTTAGCATATACTATAGGTGATCATTCAAAGAAGTTATATTTGTATTCATTATACATGTTTTGTGTATTAGTTAATTAATGTTGATTGTAGAGAAAATGGATGAAAAATATCTCATAGACTTTTATGTAATTATAAGGAATTAAGAGATTTATATATAATTATTAAAACTAAAATATTTTGGAACTCTTAAGAGTGATTTATACGAGAAACTAAAGTATTTTTTGTAAGAGGATTACAACTTATTATTGATTTTGGTGTCTTGGGCCAAAAGTATAATTATTAAAAAATTTAGAATTAAAAGTATAATTATTAAAAGTTATGGGGTATTAAGTCTTTAAACATATTTTCTTCCCGTATTGGAGTTTATACTTGATTATCTTATTTTCTTGGACTTGAAAATTGGGTTTTTTATTTTAGGGTAACACTTATGGATTTTTTAGCACGAAAAATTACTGAGTCTAGGTTAGCATTTCTTAAGAAGAATTTGGGATGATTCGTTTTTAGGTTTAGTTCTTTAGGGTTCGAAATTAGTGCCTGAGATTAAAATATTTTTTTCTTTTTTTTCCATATTAGGAATTTTGCTTTTTGGGGTCTAATTCTTAGGTTTTTTGTTTCCTTTGGCTTTTTGACTCTGCCTTGTCGTGAGATATTTTTAACTTATTGTTACTAAATTTATAATCTAAAATCGAGTTCTTACAGGCTATGGTATTTTTGAGGTCTAGAGGGATTTTTAACATTCAAAGTCTAGAGAGGTTCAAACATAGGATGTATAGAGTAAAAAACCACAATCCACTCTATCAATGTTGGATTTACTATATGTTAGTTCAACAGTAACATAAGTCTCGAGATAGAATGCATATAACATTAAAAATATACAACAGAATAGTTTAAACATGATTTTCATGTTGCTGGTCTCATAAAAAACTCATAGCTGTAGCAACCGAATGTTGTAGCCGTAATAAAATTAAGAAACACAACGTTCAAAAGCAAATATATAGTGGCTGTAATAATGGGGATAAAATAACTCACGGTCGTGACAACCAAGGATCGCGGCTGCCAGGTTTTAAAAATTATAGAAATATTTTTGAGTGTCTAGTGTGCCAGTGAACACGAAAATATATTAAAAATATACTGTTTTATGTATTACAGAGAGTTATAAACATATTATTTTTTTATGAAAGGCTCATATAAACATGCTTGATAGAAATAATTTAAATAATAAAAAAATACAATAAATAAAAACCTTAATCGTGACACCCCCGGGAGAGAGAGGAGGGTTTAAGAAAAGTTATAATTTTCTAAAGTTAATGTAAACAACCGTCTCGGGCGTCCCCTTGGATGCGGTATTAGGGGTTCGGCTCTCGATACTTCAGTAGGGTTTCGACGTCGAGGCTCAGACTTACTCGGTGACTCTGTAGAGCTTCTCTCTCTAGAATTTTGTCCTGAAAATGTACTAGGGGTTACGGTATTTATAGAATTCTTCAACCAATGAGATGCTGACACGTTCTGGGGCACGTCAAGCCATTTGGAGTTAGCGGTCACCGGGTGTGAATATAACGGTCGTCACAGCAAAAGAAGCTTATAAGGGTTTTTACTGGTGGCCGCTACAATAGACTTGGTGGTCGCCAAGAATCAAAGTGGCGGTCGTTGCCTTGGGCTAGGGTTTTCAAGAGATTCTACTAGCAGTCGCCACAAAAAGTGAAACCTTCCAAGAGATTCTATTGGTGGTCGCAACAATGAACAAGGTGGTTTAAGATGATTTCATTAGTTTGAAAGTTTTGATCATTGGGTTCAAATATAGAGTTTGGATCATTTTCTGAGAATTGTACTGAAACACTATTGCAACTATTTTCATCATCAGATTCACTTAAGATTAGGCGGAGTTAAATTAGGGTGTCTACACGTGCATTGAACCTTAGACATTTGCTACTCTCACTGCATTTTAACAAACAAACAAAATAAAATTTTGTAGACACTAAAGAAAATGTGAGGATGTGGTCCCTAGGGTACACAACTCAAACTATCAATTTTTATTGATCTCCTTAATAAATATTTATAATTAAATTTGTCTCATTTGCAAAATTTAAAATTCAAACTATATCAAACATTAAGTAACTACAATAAAACATGGTGCTTCAACAAAAATGGCCCCAAAGCCACTTTGATTTGAAAACCTTGGAAGTCTAAGTTTTCAAAACAAAACAAAAAAAACACAAAAACTAATAATTATTTGATTTGAAACTTAACAACAGAATTAAAACATGTATTGAAGGCAGTATATTTAAACAAACATCAAATTCATAGAAAATAACTTAAAAAATAGTTTCATGAGTTTGAATTATCACAAAAAAATAGGAACCTATTATAGAGATCTCAATTACATTTTTTCTCCTCCAACGCAAATGAATTGAAAAGAAACAAAGGTTAAGGGATCTAACTTAACAACGAAAAATGACTCTTATGCATTGCTATTTGGTCTCTAATATACTCTTATAGTGAATTTTTACTCCTATGACAATTATAATTTTGGTGTTCATGGCAGGGATGTTTTGGGGAAAAGAGAGAGAGAGCTATTGCTTCTTTTTTAGACTTAGATGCAAACCATGAGGAAAATTGTTACATAATTTGGCGAGTTTCATAGAGATATTGCTACTTGTGGTCTCAATCTTGGGCAGATTAGTATTGGTGCGGGTAAAGTCCAATATTATCTTCTTTTTTTTTTAATTTAGTGGGTTTCATAGGGATGTTCCGAAAAGAATTTCAATTTTTTTTTCCCACAAAACCAAAATGGACATAGCTTTGTGGAAGTGGGTTTGAATTTGGATATATGAACCTGGGTTTTGAAATTTTCTTTTTTGGCCTTCCGTAATGAGTTAATAGATGCTTTTCTTAGACTGAAATTAAGAAAATATCACCAAGGCTTAAACAAATCAACAATGCACAGCTCAACAACTACTCTACGTGTGCAGTTGTTTGGGTACAGAAATGAGTCCGCAAGCTTCGTTGCTTTGGGTACCAACAATGAAAATTGGATCTCAAATCCCATTTATGTGATCAACAAAAACTTAAACAATGAAACTGGAAAAAACGATAGAGATGAAACCTTTATTGCTTTGGATACCAGAATCAAGCAAAAATGTAGATTCGGGAAACAGATTGGGGAGCAGAGCGAGGATGTAGATTTATTGAAGCAAAAGAGCTTACCAGCGGCGGTGTAATGCGGCAGATTAAGGTGGCGAAGTAAGGCGACGGTGGTTGACGGAGACCATTGGAAATGGAGAGAGATGAAGGAGCTTACGTACGGAGGTGAGAGATGGGGGAGGCAGAAGACAGCGGCAGCGAAAGAAGGCGATGCAGTGTGGTGGATGCGGTGACTGCGCACATCGACGGCGGTGCGGGGATGACGGCGATGAAAGTGAAGAGATGGAAGGTCAGAAGATAGGCAGAAGACGGCGACGGCGGAAGACGTTCGCGGTGGCGATAAAAGATTGGTAAAGGAAGAGGAACATGCGAGAGGGTAAATGTGTGTGTGTGAGAGAGAGAGAGAGAGAGTATGCTTTTGCTAAGGGAGGAAGAACGGACCTGTTTTGCAAATGAAGAGGAACATGCATGAGTTTGTGCAAAAAGGGCAAGATCTAGAAATAACAACCTAGAATCTCAACCGTTGATTGGAAAATAAAAGTCAATCTCAATCATTCAACATAATTTGTCTCTTAGACAATTTAAGAGGCTGAACTGTTTTATTATATAGATATATATATACATAAAATCACCAATTATAGCCCCACCCCCTATAGTTGTCTAACTCATCCAAGTTATATAAAATTTAGAAGAAACTATCAATGAATGAAAAAAATCCCTTTTGAGGGAAGGACCGATTGATCAGTTTGAAGATAGATCGATCGGTCTGAAATAGTTCGTAGAAATTTGTGCAGAGTGTTGGAGAAACAGAGAGTGCGGGAATGCGTTTTTAATTGCTGCAAGGGTTTGAAGCAATCGTAACTTTTTGCATTTTTTGTGATTTTTTTTTGTTTTCTCTCCCAAGAACTCTCTTCCCTTTGTAACTTTGAAGAATATAGTGAAAGTGTGTGATTTCATAGACGTAGGAACGACTTGTCGAACCACGTAAACCTCCATGTGTGATTGTGTGGTTATCTTTTTCTCTCTTTCTTTTTTCTTTGTTCTTATTCTGTGCATTATGCATTCTTTTGTTGATCTTGGGTAGGATTAGTGATGGCTTTCTAATCCCCAACAACTGGTATCAGAGCTCCGGGTTAGGAGATTGAAGAACACACATGGCAAAAGAATGATGATCAACTAAAATTGAGAAGTTCGATAGTTGAACTTCGGGTATTAGAGGATGCAGATAGAATACTAACTATACGGGAAGAAGTTAGACTTGTCGCTCTTGGGATCCAAACTTGAGGGCATGAAGGATGAGGATTGGGCTTTATTTAACAGACAAGTGCAGGGAGTCATCAGATTGATGTTGTCACGGTTAGTGGCACACAACGTAATCAATGAGAAGACTATGGCAGATATGTTAACGGCACTGTAAAGTATGTATGAGACGCCATCAAGAAATAATAAGGCACACCTCATGAAGAAACTATTTAATCTAAAGATGCCTAAGGGTACACACATTGCACAACACTTGAATGAGTTCAACACTATTACGAGTCAACTATCTTCAATGGATATCAATTTTGATGATGAAATCAGGACCTTGGTTGTGTTGGCCTCGTTGCCAAACAATTGGGAAGCAATGAGAACGGCAATTAGTAATTCTGTTGGGAAGAATAAACTAAAGTATGACAATGTCAAAGACTTAATATTGAGTGAAGAAGTTCCCATGAGGGATTCAGGTGAGGTGTTTAATTATGGGTCTAATGCTGGTATGGTATTGAATGTTGAAGAATGAAGTAGAGGCAGTGATAGAAATCCAAACTGAGGCAAGTCTAAATCCAAAAGGGGTAGAAGTAAGTCTAGGTTGGGACGACAAGCTGAATGCTGAGGTTGTGGCAAGATGGGACATAAAGAAGTACTGTAGGGAGCAGAAGAAGAAGCCTGACGGTGAGTCAGTGAATGTCGTGATAGAGAATGTCCATGATGATTTGCTTTTATCAGTGGACAACCTAATTGACTCCTGGGTCTTAGATTTAGGGGCATCTTTTCACACTACGGCGAACCGAGAGGTCATCGACAATCATGTGGTAGGTGATTTTGGCAAGGTGTATTTGGCAGACGATGAGGCATTGGATATCGTTGGCACATGTGATATCAGAATTAGAGTGTCAAATGAGTTAGTGTAGAAGATACATAAGGTACAACACGTACCTAAACTTATTGGAAATTTGATATCTATTGGGTAGTTAAATGCTGAAGGAAATTCTGTAACATTTGTTGGTGGCACATAAAAAGTCACCAAATGAGCTATGGTAGTAGCAATGGGAATGAAAAACGGTACCCTGTACATGACCACGAGTACAAGGGATATTATAAGATTTGCAGACAGTGGGTTAGACACGATCTTATGGCATTAGAGGTAGGGGCACGTGAGCGAGAAAGGGGTAAAACTTCTATAGTCAAAAGGTAAGCTACTGGGTCTAAAGTTTGTGGAATTTAATTTGTGTGAGGGCTGTATTTTTGGAAAGCAAAGAAAAGTCAGCTTTCTGCAAGGTAGCTAGAGTAGGTGCACATAGATTTCTGGGGACGTTCCCCAGTTGCATCTCTTAGAGGCTCGCGGTATTACGTTATATTTGTTGAAAACTCCAACAAGAAGGCATGGGTTTACTTTCTGAAGCACAAGTTCGATGTGTTTGAAGTTTTTAAAAGGTGAAGGGTTTTGGTTGAGACTTAAATCAGTTCGAAGTTGAAGTGTCTGAGATCGGACAACGGTGGCAAGTATATAGACAGAAAATTCAGGGAGTTCTGTGCTACTAGTAAAATTAGATGGGAAAAGACCATTCCAAGAATGCCATAGCTGAATGGCGTGGCTGAGCGGATGAACAGGACGATGAATGAGAGGGCCAGAAGCATGAGATTGCATTTTGGGTTACCTGAGTGTTTTTTGAATTATATAATGAACACAACGGCCTACCTCCTGAATCGGGGACCGTAAGTGCCTTTGGATTTCAAAAATCTAGAAGAGGTATGGAGTAGAAAAGAGGTGAACTTATCTTTTTTGAAAATCTTTAGTCGCACGTCATATGTTTATAATGATTTTAATGCTAGAAGTAAGTTGCAATCAAAGTTCAAAGTTTATTATTTTATTGGCTATGGTGATGACGAGTTCGACTACCATTTTTGGGATAACAAAAATTGAAAGATCATCAAGAGCAAAAATGTGGTGTTTAATGAACAAGTGTTATACAAGGCTAGGTCAAAGGCAGAGAAAGACAATGTAATGCTAGAGATGAAAAAATTTGAGTTCATCAACCTAGATGACATTTCTGAGGGAGTCAAACAGAGCAGGGATGAGGAAGACAAGGAGAATGTGAATCCACATGTGTAACACAGTATGCCAGTGATATTAGTCAGAAAGTTCTCTAGGAGCATCAGACCACCACATTGATTTTCACCATCCTTATTCTACATTTTGCTCACTGACAGTAGTGAGTTAGAAAGTTATGCAGAAACCTTATAGACCGAGAATTCAATCACATGGGAATTAGCAATGAAAGATGAGATAGATATTTTACTAACAAACTAGACATGGAAGCTGACTAGACTTCTAGCTTGAAAGAAGGTTCTGCACAACAAGTGAGTTTACAGAGTGAATGAGGAACATGACGACAGCAGCCACTAAGGTGAGATTGATTATTAAGGGATTTCAACATAATGATGGAGTTGATTTCACTAAAATATTTTTTCGATTGTGAAGTTGACATTCGTAAAGGAATCATTATCCCTATTCCGCCGGGTTCCATTTTCATCTGTAAAGCAATCATTGATTCCATTGCATTTAATGTTTGTGCTTGTCTGACATTTTTAGTATATTAATTTAATAGATTAATTTGATAATCCTAACATTACCCGTAGAAATTAATGTGTTTTCAAGTTGTTCAATCCTTTCTATGTCATAGTTATATCGAAATGTTGCCTCATCAATAGTTTTCTGGGGAAAAAATCAATATGCACCCATTTTTGGGTACAGGCGCATTTATAAATAGATGTGATCCTATGTTATAAATTTTGTATTTTATGTTATGAATTTGTGACTTACATTATGAATTAAGTGAAGTGTTAAATTATAAGATATTAAATTAATGTTGGCTCGAACAATATTATAAATAGTTTTGTTTTGTTATTAAAATATGAATGATATGACTGATTATAAATTGGTGTCATGAATCGATATGACTTTGATTATAAATTTTGTAGACTGTTTTTAAGTACCGGCCAATGGCATACACCTAAAAAGTAATATGTATTTATCCTTATATCATAATTTTTTTATCAGTTCTTCAACATACACAGATCAATCACAAAAAGTAATTTCAAACATTTATGTTATGAAGAATCCGTAAGGCTCTACAAATATATGAATGACTAAGATACTTTTTGTAGTTGGTTCTACCGCTAGATTGTGCGTACTTGGATTTTCTGTTTCTTTTAAGTGTGTTATAACAACGCCTCTTTTCCTGGTGATTTATGGTCCTTCTTGCAAAAAAGTTGTGATCCTCCCAAGTTTTAGTTTCTCTTTTGCTTGAAGGTTCTTTCATTTTGCGCAGAGATATTTCTCTCTCTCTGTGTGTGTAGGTGTTATTTCTCCCAAGTTTTATGTCTTATTGCATTCGATGTTTCTATTTGAAATTTTATGGCAATTTCACAATCCATTTAGGCCTCTTAACCTTTCGTCATCAAAACAAAACAAAACCTAGTATTAAAAGCATTCAAGAAGAGGCATATTTTTTAAACAATATCTCATATTTCATTAATCAATAAAAAATCAGACGCTCATCAAAATTCCTCTATTACACACAATATGTGTCCTTAATTCCTATTTAATACGACATATATGAACTTGTTACATATATAGTTTCACAAATACTTATTTCACCTACCATTTAAGCATGCAATTAAGCATTAATTGGGGTGTTGAAAATGTAGTGTGTTTAGCTCTTTGTTGGAGTTTGAAAGCTCTTTAAGAAGGTTGAGCGGAGCCGACACAGATGGGTGGAATCTGGACGCCTGTAAAAATGGGATTCTTCACGTTTGAACAAAGAGCCGTGGCGGGGCCTCCAGGTCCAGTGTAAGTCAGGTTAATATTGCCGATCTTCACATCTTGGCATGGATGGCTACTGCTACAATCAAGCTTCACCGCAAGCGGGGAGGACGAAGTTCCATGAACATTGTCGAAGCTCACATTGCTAATCTGAATAAGCGATGGTGACTGTAATTCAACAAAAACGAAGATGAATTTAGTTGACAACATTTCAATCGAGAAAAATGCTACATGCACAAATGCGTGGCACAAATTCAGGCACACTTCTTACATGCAATTATTTGTATAATAATATGATCTACCCCGTGTGTGAAGAGTGTCTAAATTTATGCACAGACACCCGTTATATATATGATTGTGAGATCTATGCCATGTGAAAGGAATGTATTTAGATATGTGCAAATCTAGATACACTCTTCTGACATGGGACGGATTCACGCAATCACATATAAGATAAATGAGTCCAAATCTATACACAGTAGTAAAACTTTCCAATTAAATGGGTATTAATTCAAAAATTAGCCACTCTCTTCTCACATTGGATGGGTTCACAAAATTATGAGATCTACGCATTTGAAAAGAGGCACAAATTCGAACATACTTCTCTTTTATGGGAAGGTTCACAATCCTTATGTCAAAGGAGTACTATCTAGATCTGCACAAATTCGAACACAATCCTCTTATGCAGGTTGAGTTCATACAATTGTGGAGTCTGTGCGATATGAGAGGAATGCCCGAATTTGTACCCAAATTTGTACATGTAACAAAATCCTTCAATTAAATAGGTATAAATTTGAATAGTAATGTTAGACTGATCATATTTAATAATCATATTTATATACCATATAATGTGGCATTTGACGTGTAATACCCCATATAAAATGCTATGTCATATGATACCGTCCTCAAAATATGATCGTCACAACATTATTGAGATTTTAAAATTCGAACACACCACTCAATGGATTTCCACTATTGTGGGATTCACATGGAGTGTGTTCGAATAGCAAAACTCTTCAATCAAATGGGTATCAATTAGGCTTTGTTGTTACTTGTTAGTGCTTGTTGTTCTACCTGCATGCTACACAGGTTAGACGGACAGTAGTACTGGTCAATGAGGATCGGAGTTGTAACGTTGTTTAAGATTATATCTTGAAAGTGTATGTCGGAGACTGGCTCTGTCGCAGGAACCGATGGCCAAGTCTTCAATCGGAGGCCGGTTAATGTGTTACTCATGGTGCAGTTCTTGACGTAGATGCCGGCGACGGGTTGTTCAAACGTGAACTTTCCGAGGCTTCCCACGCTGATGCCATGGCCAGGTCCACATGTTACTCTCTCGATGTTTATCTGTATTAGATTATTAATCATCAATTCATTTAAAAGTATAAATTGTTAGAAAAAAATTAATATTTATGTCAACTACATTTAATGACCTGTCGGGAGCCGTCGCCAATGGAGATGCAGTCGTCACCGGTCATTATGGTAGTGTCAGTGATGTTAATCCCGGTCGAACGCCCAATGTGGATGCCGTCGGTGTTGATGCTGGTTCCGGGCGCAGAAATGATGAAGTTCAAGAAGGTCATGTTATAGCTGCCCAAAATGGCAACGTGGAAGTTCTTGCTGTCTAAGGAGGTTACGCCGGTGATTAGCGAGTCGTTGATGAAGTTCATCCTCAAGTTCTGTTTTCCAAGAGCATCAAAACAAACTTGTCTTCGTAAGGTGAATATAATTAAGAATATAAAAAGTAAAGAAATCATTGGATTGTTTGAAAATCTCAAAAAACTAGAACTTTGGTGCAGAGTTTGACAGATTTTTAATTGAATTTTGGATTGAAATTGCGTTAAAAAAGGATTATATATGTCTTGAAAATTACATATTCTTTTGTTTAAACATTATAAAAATCGTTGATTATTTTTTGATATTTTTGTTATTTAAGATTCTCGTATAATTCAATCTTTGATGAAAGAAAAAAAACAAAACAAGAAAAGAATTGTAAGACTGTTAATGCATCAACCTCGTTGAAAATTTGTACAATTAATAAGATATACGTAAAATTTTCAAGACAGAAAATTTGTGCTGAAAGAGAAGCACATGTCTCAAAAATTACATATTTTTTTGTCTCAATACATTGAAAAACGTTATATATATCTCGAAATTCTCACATGATTCAACGGCTTTCATTACGACATAAATGTGTAATTTTCAAAACAGAAAAAATGCTTGGTCATATGTGCCCTACCGGCAAGAGACAACGTGCATGTCTCTAAAATTATGCGTCATTCCATCCCAACACATTGAGAACTGGTGAATACATTTTGATTTCGATTGGGTTAAAGTTAAACTTACGACAGGAAGAGTAGCACAATGACGGTTGGTCGCACAATCGTTTTGGATCCAAGCAATGGAGCCTTGGCCGTCAAAAGTTCCGGTGCCTGAAATAGTGAACTTATTAATGCTTTGGAAGGTAATCCAGCTATCGGAGCCATGGAACTGCGCAGTATTGGCAGGCGCTTGCAAGGTTCCATCGAGATGAATCCCCACCGGAGCCGTGCAGGGCCCAAGCAATTGCACTACGTTTAACAAATATGTCCCTCTTGGAATCACCACTTGGCTTGGGTTCGCGCACGCGCATGCGGCCTTCCAAGCACTCAGAAGAGCCTAAACATTGGGTTTTCCCAACCAAAACAAGGCAACAATTTCAGCCAACAAATTAAGGTAAGTTCATGCTCTAATCACCTTAGATTTTGTAACATTGTTCTAGGTTTTCAATCACAGCATCAGAATAAGTATTGGTACGGGTGATACAGTTAAGATCTTAGTATACATATTACCACATTTTAAATAGTTGTTTATTTGTTTTTTTTTTAAATTTTTGTTGAATTTTTTTTTATTTTTTTAATCAAATTATTATACTTTTTTAACTACTCTCGTAAAAACAAGTCGAAAAGAAAAAAATATGTTAACCTATATATGAAAAAAAAAAATTTAAAAAACAAAAATAAACTAATAAAGAAATTTATATGTCATTTATTTTGCCTTTAGTGAACTTTTGAAATATTTTAATCATACTTTTATCTTTTCTATTTTTCTCATATGAGTCGTATAATAGCCCATCCTATTTGTTAGAAATAAAAATCAAAGAAACATGTTGGCTACTATTAATAACTTTGATTAAGAATTTTTTGTCTTGTTGTTAAACTCTTTATTCAAGTTATTGGGTTAATAGTCCACTTAGGTCGTTACAAATCATATTAAAATTAAAAAAAACAAATATTTAAAAAAAATGCATAAAAAAAGTTAATAAACCAAATTATATATTATTTATTTTCGTATTTAATCATCTTTTTAAAAAAATTTATCATAATTTTTACTTTTTTTCATCCCCCTCGTTGGGGTTAGGATAGGCCGAAAAAGTCAAAAGTAAAATGACCAAAATATGAAAAAAGTTAAAAAAAAGAAAATAACCCAAAATAAATTAAATTTCTTATTGCTTTTCTACATCTTTAGAATTCCCTTACATATCAACTAATATGATGAGTTGGGTTTTCTTTCTTTCTTTTTTTATTTTCTTGAAAGTTTAACGACGAATACTTAAAACCCTGAAAGAATTGCTACGTACCTGACTAATGTCTTTGTTGCCCCCAGCTTGTGCGCCATATTTTGTAACATCAAAAATGTCAGCGCTGGCACCATGGGCTAACAGTAACATTAACAAAGAAATTGTTGTGATGCTCAATTCCATTCCGTCAAGCTCTTTTGATCTTTCTTGGTTTTTTTTTTTTATCTTTTTTTTTCGAGAGTGGTGAAACATAATCTCTATTTGAAGCTATTTATATACACATTATAGAAGAGAACCTGAGGCCACTAGTGATTTTCTCAACCAACTTTTCAGGTAATTTTGTATTTGAGGCTGTAATGTTTCAGTTCAACTTTCTATTATAAGCTTTCATTTATACGCCAACGGCCCAACGTGTAGAATAAGACTTTGAGGTTATGTTATTTAAATTTTTTCTATTAAAATATTAATCCAATTTTAATGAAGAAAAAATAATAATAAATGAATTAAGTTTAAATATTTATTGGATGATATCAATTGTAGAACTTAATTGGAACCTAGACACTAAAATATTGACACGGTTTAATTATCGTTTAATTAATCATTATTAATAAATTTTCATGATTGATTAAAGTTAATTTGGTTTAAAAAATACGAGCCCACAACGTTATGTGTCAAGATCAAATTCAAAAATATGAAAGAGATAATCTAAATTCAAATTTGAATTTATCTCCACAAAAAGAATATTTATTTCCTCCAAATCAAGAAATTAAATCAAATAAATGAAAACAAAAAGTATTCAAAATTAAGGGGTTTCTAAATTTAAGATATCATTTTTTAGCCTATAAATAGAGGCTCTCATTCAGTTGGATGGGATCTTTTGGCAAAGAGAATTCTCAAGAATTCTTCAAAGCTCTCTTTCTCTCCATTAAATCCTGTTTCGTGGAAGATCATCAAGTTTTGCAATTATGTGCTGATTCGTCTACGAGTTCTGAAATTAAGCACGCTCTACGGACCAAATTTCACGGAGATTGCGCTTTCTGTCTCTTCATTTCGAGGAGATAAATTCAAGTTTGTTCAAGATCAAGCTATTCAAAACTCTCGGCAGACTCCTTTCGCCATCTTCTCTACTTGGAGATTTGAAGAAAGTTCGACAAACAGTTCAATTCTACGATAAGCTATTTTAGCCGTCGAATTGTAACCGATTCGGAGATCAAATCAGAAGTTCACTATTGTATTCGGTGTTAAATCACAGAAGATTGTACCATTCATTTAAATTAATAAAATATTATTTTGTGTATTCTTTTTTCGTGTTCTTTATTGCAAACTCAAAATTTGTGTTACAAATTTGGCATGCCCAGTGGGACCCCTCTTCCTCTCATCTCTTTTTTCAACATTAAGTTCGAATCTTTCATCTTTAGAAATGGCCTCTAAGAAAGTTCAGCTTGCGCCAACCACCAGGAACATGGACAAGAATATCGTCGTTGCCTCAAACAATAGCAACTCATCTACGAGACCGGTAACCCGTAGTAAGACTAAGGTGACTAATTCCCTCACAAACAAAGAAGCCACGATGACTACCAACTCATAAAAAATGGCGCATGATAAGTTCGCAAGCAACACACCCTTACTTCGCATGGTACGAAGAAAATCGATGGAAAGGACACCAAGAAGCTTGTTTCACTTGCAGAAGACTCTCCTCACGAAAGTCTATTTCCATGCCCAACTCGATCAATCTCAGATGCAAACTCAAGCAGTAGATTGCGTTCGGGCTCGTCACCTACCAGTCCAAGGAACTCATTCTTGTCGAATTAGTCAGAATCATCTTATTCAGTGGCTATGCAGATTTTGACTACCGGCACAACCTCTTTGGAAGAATAGTTGGCAACCATGGCTCGTGCTAATGATAAGCTCTCAAAGACTATCGAAGAGAAAGATCTCCAGATTGCCACATTCATGAACAAACTGAAAATGCAAAATGCTGGAGATGCAAGCCAATGGAATTCACACCCTCTTAGCTTCACATCCTCTAGGACATGGTAACCAATACAATCAGGGCGCAGTATAGTGGGGCTCCACAAAATAGTTTCATCTACTCGAAACCTTATACAAGGCGGATCGATGGCATCAGGATGCCAGTTGGTTATCAACCTCCCAAACTTCAACAGTTTGATAGAAAAGGGAACCCTAAGCAACATGTCGCCCATTTTGTTGAAACTTATAACAATGCGGGGACAGATGAAGATATGCTTGTAAAGCAGTTTGTTCAATCACTTAAAGGGAATGCTTTTGATTGGTATATGGACTTGCAGCCAAACTCAATTGATAGTTGGGAGCAGATGGAGCGCGAATTCCTTAACCGTTTTTATAGCACGGGTCACACTATGAGTATTATCGAATTGACAAATACTAGACAATGGAAGGATGAGCCTGTTGTGGACTACATCAATCGTTGGCGGGTTTTAAGTTTGGACTATAAAGACCGACTTTTCAAAATATCAGCTGTAGAGATGTGCATGCAGGGCATGTACTAGGGATTCCTCTCCATTCTTCAAGGGATAAAACCACATACGTTTGAAGAGTTGGCTACGCGCGCACATGACATGGAGATTAGCATAGCTAACCATGGAGGGAAGAACCGTTATATCCCCAAAAAATTCAATGACAAAAAAGAAGCAAAAAAAGAGGACAAATCTCCAAAACCAATGCTAGAGAGTTAATAGTAGTTCCACAACTCCAGCAAAAATCTTTGTCAAATATAAGAAGAAGAAAATTAAGAAAGAATCATATGCCCAAGAGAAGGAAAAACAACCCACTTTGAAGGAATTGCAGGAAAAAGAATACCCTTTTCTTGACTCTGATGTACCAAGCATGCTAGTGAATTTTCTTGAGAAAAAAGTCATTCAACTTCATGAGAGCAAATGTCTTGAAGAAATGGGCCGAGTGAACGATCCAAAATATTGTCATTACCACCGGATCGTTAGTCATCCGACTAAGAAATATTTTGTGCTAAAAGAGTTGCTCATGGATCTAGCAAAGAAGAACAAAATCCTTCTAGATCTTGATGACATGGCATACTCTAATCATGCTACAATCATTATAGGGTCGCCAAGTTGTCTTGCCTTAAGCTCTAAAGTGAAGCTGTGGAAACCATAAGGTTCAATGTTGGGGACAATCGAGAAGACCATTCAATTTAGCTCACTTGAACCTATTTCAATTTAGGTCCAAGGTGAAAACACAAGCGTTCACCATTGCGAGAAAAGTCGCCAAATCCCAAGAGATGATGAAAGGTGGACTATTGTTGCACGAAAGGAAAATCATCTTCGCAATGCTAGAAGAATTGAAGCGAAAAGGAGAAGAAATAAGCAAACACTGCTACAAAAAGGTGATTGGCTTGACCAAAATTCGCCCATATTGATCACTCTGCGAGACTTCTTTCCAAATGGATACTTCAAAAGTGACTTGGTCGAAGCAGTCAACATGGTCTCAACCGTCGAAGAAGCAGAGGAAAGCGCGGAATAAGTCTAGGATATCACGACTGCACCCAGCGAAGAGAAGATTGACATTCTTACTACTTTGAAAGGATTGAATTCACAATTTAATCTTTGCGATGCGTCACAACTTCCTCGATCTGTATGGCTTGCCTTGGTTCAGGTGTTAGAAAATCCTGAAAAGTATAAGTCTATCAATGATGATGCAAGCAGTACAAAAGCAAACTTCATCTCTTGTGCTTTATGTTGTGCAGCAATTTCTTTCACTAATGAAGATCTTCAATTAGGATTAAAGCCACATAATCCACCCTTATTCGTGTCAGGTCATATTAGAGAGTAAAAAAAATTGCATGCTCATTGATGGTGGCTCAGTAGTAAACATCATGCCTAAGTTCACCATGAAGAAGATAGGCATTGCAATTGATGAGTTGACCTAAAGTCGTTTGGTTATACAAGGATTCAATCAAGGAGGACAACGTGCGATTGGTATGATCCGACTAAATCTAACAATTGGAGAACTTACGGCAAGTACATTGTTTCATATCATCGATGCAAAGACATCTTACAATCTGCTACTTGAGCGACCTTGAGTCCATGGTAATGGTGTAGTTGTTTCTACGCTTCATCAGTATTTTAAATTTTACAAAGACAGTACAAAAACTGTGGTAGCAGATGACAAGGCATTCACAGAAGTAGAGTTACACTTTGTAGATGCAAAGTTTTATTCTAACTCCGACTTAATCTCTAAAGTTATCCTAACTGAAATGCTTTATATAGGTAAAGAAAAACAGTTCAAGTGCACACAAGGTGGAGCCGCACACTTGAAGAATGTGATAATCAATGGTAAAGAAGCATCGGATGACGATCCTACGCCAAAGAAACCTTCATCCTTCAAGACTCAAGAGGCAACAAAGCTCTTCAGATATGTTCTTAAGTCACGACGAAATGAAGGATAATTTCCTTTTGAGGAAATTGATGCAAATGGTGAAGTTAAGGGAAGACATTTCCATTCCATGATAAAAGAAGATCTTCAAACATTAAGGCAGGATTTAACAATGCCTCTCCCGAAGGTAAATCAATTGAGCTCAGTCGAACCTGTGTTAAAGGGTTTGGTTAGACCCGCACATGACTTTACTTAACATGGCTCACTTCCTGATAAGCGAATAGAAGGATTCGATCCAAAAGCCTATAAGCTCCTAGCTAAGCCAGGCTATAACTTTGGTAATCTATCATCGCTTGGAGAGTTAACTGGTGAGAAAGTTTACAGACTTAATGAAACTTAGAAGAAGCTAAGGCAACAAGGGTACAAGATAAGCCCACTAAAGACTGGCCATAGATTTACATCAATGGAACCTGTTTGTATCTTTATTGAGAGAAAAAAGAATAAACCAACTGCACAACACATTACAGTAGAAGAGGTGAAGGATGATAAAAGCAAAGAGACTATTTCTCGAATCTCTGTATTTGATCGCGTTCAAACGCTTGTGCCTCACACGTCAGTCTTTGATAGGCTAGGCACTACAAATATGGTAAACGAAGTGCCAACATCTCGCCCAAGGAAATCGGCATTTTCTCTACTTAGGGATACGGATGAACCACAAAAGGACGAGAAGCCTAGAAGAATGCTCAAAGATCCCAAAATCGACTCCTCTAAAGAGGACGAGGAGACTCAAAGCTCAGTCCCTTCTCACTTGAAGTGGGTCACCGCACTGGATGTTAGTATTGAAAGTTTTCTTAAAGTAAAAAGGCGTACTATCATTCTAACAAGGCAAGCAAATGGAGGAATTAAGAATGAGGAAAAGAAAATGGAACATGCTAACTTTTATCACACACTGGTCGAAGAGGACTCAAGCTCAGATTCTAAACAGGATGATCTTTTACCAGCTCCATCCAAACTTAAAGATGAAGGGCAAGCGATAATTGATATCCTAAAGGAGCTCAACCTTGGAACTCCCGATAAGCCTCGACCAATTTTTGTGAGCGAACTTCTAACACTAGAAGAAGAAAAAGAATACTTTGAACTACTATCAGAGCACAAAGATGTCTTTGCTTGGACGTACAAATAAATACCTAGACTAAGTCCAAGGGTGGCTCCCATCGCCTTGGGATCAGACATGGTACCAGACTAGTAAAACAAGCCTACAGATCGCATTCCAAAGATTAAAGAAAAAGTCAACAAACTAATTGAAGTAGGGTTCATTCACGAAGTGAAATATTCGAGGTGGATTTCTACTATGGTCTTTGTGGTGAAATAGAACGGGCAAATTCGCATATGTGCCGACTTTTGAAATCTAAATGACGCATGCCCTAAGGATGACTTTCCTCTTCTTGTCATGGAATTGATGATTGATGCGACCACCGGCCATGAAGCACTGTCTTTCATGGACGGATGCTCAGGATACAATCAGATACAAATGGCTATAGAGGATGAAGAAGCTACTGCCTTTCGCACTACAAAGGATATATACTGCTACAAAGTTATGCCTTTTGGTCTACAAAATACTGGTGCCACTTACCAACGTACAATGCAAAAAAAATTTGACGATATGCTTCACAAGATAGTTGAGTGCTATGCAGACGATCTGGTTGTTAAGACTAAATAAATAAATAAGCACCTGTGAGATCTTCGCATAGTATTTGATTGATTGAGAAGTTATGACTTGAAGATAAATCCTCTTAAATGTACTTTCAGAGTCACGTCTAGAAAATTTCTTGGGTTTATTGTTCGACATCAGGACATTGAGATTGATTAGTCCAAAATTGATGCCATATAAAAGATGCCACTACCAAAGAACCTAAAAGATCTCAAAAGCCTACAAGGTCACTTGGCATATATTCGATGATTTATCTCAAATTTATCCGGGTGTTGCCAACCTTTTAGTCGACAGATGAAGAAAGACGAACCATTTGTGTGGGACCAAACATGTAAAAACGCTTTTAAGAGTATTAAGAGGTACTTGCTTAGCTCTCCAGTGCAAGGAGCTCTTATTCCTGAGAAACTGTTGATACTTTACATCGCTGCTCAAGAAGAATCTGTTAGAGCAATATTTGCACAAAATAATGAAGAGGGTAAGGAGCGAGCGCTTTATTACTTGAGTCAAAGGTTAACTAAAAAGGAGCTTAAATATTCACCAATTAAAAAAATATGCCTTGCACTTGTCTTCTCTTTCCAAAAACTAAGGCATTACTTTCAAGCTCACACTGTTCGTCTCGTTGTAAGTATAAACCCACTCAAGTACATCATATCAAAACTGGTTCTCTCAGGATGCTTGGCAAGGTGGTCCCTTCTCTTGAATGAATTTGAGATCATACATATCCCACAAAAAGTAGTCAAGGGGCAAGCTCTGGCGAATTTCTTAGCTGATCACCGAATTTCGGCTGATTGGGAAATTTCTAAAGATTTTCCAAATGAAGACGTCTTGTTTGTTGAAATTCTCCAACCTTAGATGATGTTCTTTGATGGAGCAACAAGGGTAGATAGAGCAGGAGCTGGAATCATTTTTGTTTTTTCACAAAAAGAAGTTCTACCTTTTGCGGTTATACTTAGCGAAAAATGCTCTAATAATGTGGCTGAGTATCAAGCTTTGATTGTCGGCCTCCAAATGACTCTCGAGATGAACATCAATGATCTTGAAGTCTATGGAGACTCTAAATTGATAATCAATCAACTTTGAGAAGACTATGAGGTTAAGAAGGATGATCTAGTTCCATACTTCTAGTACGCAACCCATCTACTCAAAAAGTTCGAAGGAGTCATACTGGAATATGTTCTCAAAAGGAAAATCATACGGCTGATGCATTAACAAATCTAGCAACTACCTTGGCAATAACTAAGGGTAAAACAATTGATGTCCCTATATGCCATTGATGGAATTTGCCACAGTTGCTAGACCCACATTTTCGAGAGACAAATGTTATCTCGATGTTGACTATTGAAGCTGATGATTGGAGAACTCCACTGATTGATTACCTTCAACACAAAAAGCTACTCGATGACCTGCGTCATAGGACGAAAATTAGACGGCGAGCTCCTCGATTCATTTACTACAAAGAAACTCTGTTTCGTCGATCGTTTGAAGGCCTCTTTCTTCGTTGCTTAGGAAATGAGGAAGCCCAACAAGCAGTGGAGGAGGTACATTCTGGGATTTGGGGGGATTATCAATCTGGTCCTAAAATTTGCTTTCGAGTAAAGAGGATGGTGGCTGACAATGGTGAAAGACTGCATGGATTACGCAAAGCGATGTCAAGCTTGTCAGTTTTATGCTAATTTTATCCATAAACAACCAGAGCTATTGCACCCGACAGTCACTTCCTAACCATTTGATGCATGGGGATTGGATGTAGTTGGACCATTAACCAAGTCTTCAGCGAGTTACCTTTACATTTTGGCTGCCACATATTACTTCTCCAAATGGGCTGAGGCTGTGCCACTTAAAGAAGTGCAGAAGGAAACAGTTGTCGACTTTATCAAATCCAACATCATCTATCGGTATGGCGTACCTCGCTACATTATTACTAACAATGGAAAGCCCTTCTATAATTGTTTAATGGATAAACTTTGTGAAAAGTTTGGCTTTAAACAATAAAATTTCTTGATTTACAATGCAGCAGCTAATGGACTTGTAGAAGCATTTAACAAGACTTTAGGCAGTCTTCTGAAAGAGATAATTGCAAAATCTATGCGAGACTGGCATGAAAGGATTGGTGAACCTCTTTGGGCATATCGAACGATTTATCGAACCCCGATTCAAGCAACTCCATACTCCTTGGTCTATGGTGTTAAAGTTGTCCTTCCTTTAGAGCAACAAATCCCATCACTCCGGATAGCCATACAAGAAAGCCTTACCGAGAATGAGAATGCTAAATTACGTCTCGATGAGTTAGAAGCACTGGATGAAAAGAGATTAGCAACACAACAACGACTTGAATGTTACCAAGCTCGACTCTCAAAGAGCTTTCAACAAGAAAGTAAGGCCTCGATTATTTCAAGTTGGAGATTTGGTTCTTACTAATCGAAGACCCATCATCACTACTCATCGAACAGTGCTAGAGCCTACAAGATTGTTGACAAAGAAAGTCTACGAATTGGTTCAATCAATGGAAAGTTCTTGAAGCGCTACTACCTCTAGGATTACACTGCTTCTGGCCCGTATGAGCTAAAACTGTGAATGAAAAAAAATAAATAAATAATAATACAAATAATAATAATTTTGTGTTTTTTTGAACTATGACTTGACTTAATCCCCTCCAAGAGTACGTATGCAACTTGACGAACATTATCAAGTTCAGTCAATCAAAAAAAAATTGTATTCTTTTGAACTACGTCTTGGCTTGATCCCTTCCAAGAGTACGTAGGTAACTTCACGATCATTATCAAATTCAGTCAATCAAAAAAAATTGCATTCCTTTGAACTACGCCTTGACTTGATCTCTTCTAATGGTACGTAAGCAACTTGACGATTATTCTCAAGTTCAATCAACCAAAAAAAAAAGGAGATGCAAGAGAAAAACTAAATCATTTCATTTCATTTCATTTTCTCAAAGGATACATAAAATAAATTAACAAAGTCTCCATACCAAAAAAAAAAAACTCTCATAGCCATGGCTAAGTCCTGATATCGGCACGCTCCGTCTCTAGCAAATCTCGCAGCTTACATCCACCTATAGCTCTCCATCAGTGACAATCGGTGCCTGTTCAATGATAAATCACTCTCTGCTCAAGCGAGAGAGATAACAGTTCGCTTCTCGAATACTTAGACTTCACCATTCTCAATGGACGCCTTCAACTGTGCTGCGTACGCCTCGGACTGTTCCAGCTCTTTCCTCAATTAGCCACACTTAGTCTCAACATTTGCTAAGTCACGTAGTAGACCTTGCACATACTCCATACCTTTAGCCTTAAGGGTAGACTCCTTGTGAATGTGATGATCAATATCGGCCAAATGTTCTGATTGCACTTCTAAGGTCATGACTTTCTCATATTCAGATTGTATTGAAACATACTTTAAAACACTGTTCATATATGATTTAATGCGCTTTTGTAAAGGAGAGTAGTCCACTCCTAAAAGTGTAAACTCTCTGTAAAGTTTGTCAAATATTCCTCTCAATAATGGAACCTTTTCTAGTGGCACCCTATCCAATAGCGGGAACATACTATTAGCCATCAAGGTAGTAGCTTGACGACATGCGCCACGGATCACGGCTCCTTATGTCAAAATTTGTAACTCCAGATGGTGCAATCAAACTGGTATCGTTGGCCCTTTTGAATTCATCTTCCTGAAATGATGCATTATGCATAAGAAAAGAAGCCTGAGGATGCCCATCACTAGCTTCCAAGCTGCGAACTATGGACGTGACCTTAACCACATCAACATGATGACCGAGTTTGACTGTCAAGTCAAAATTGCTCAGCCCTTGGATGGAGTCACTGCTATCATGAGGCTCAGTTGCATTTTTGAAACCATCTAAAGCTGAAAGACTCCGCAGCTACAAAAAAAAAGGAAAAAAATGTGCATATGAATAAAAAAATGATACACTAGAAAATAGAGTTGAGTTGTGTGAATCATTATTTTCTCTTCATCAAGTGTGAAAGCTTGAGAAGAACTGGGAATGCCATCAAAGAAAGTCTTGGCATGAATCTGATCTGTCAAAGGAACTACAGGATTAGCAGTTCTAGACATATCAGCATGGACATTCTTCCAGCACCAATTGTTGTTATCCTCAGTACTTTGGCAATCCTTTCTATTAGTTGTCATCTTTGATTGTAAAGAAAAGCGAACACCCACCAACAAAAATAATAAGAAATTGTATGTGTAATCATGAATGGCACTTGAAATTGCAGTAACTTCTCGAGAAGCATAGTGAGAAAAAGTACCTAAAACACTTAATTTAATTGTACACTTTCTTACTTTCACACGATCATTCTTCGGAGAAATCAGACGTTTATTCTTGCCTTAAGTATCCATGTTCCCAGAAAAGGGATCGCGATAAACCTTAGCCCACCATTCAACGTAGGCTTTGGTGATGGAGAATTCTCTAGTATTGGCACAATCTGGCAATAACACTTTAGACTCAATGAAATATCGCAAAGAAGAATGCCAATAGGTGATGACGTGTTCAAGAGAACCATCATGAACGTCCTCTTTTAACCTTTTGGGAATGTCTTGATGAAAGCCAAACTATAGGCTAAATCTATGAGGAGTGTAAGGCTCAATGATGATATGTCCACCATGTCTGAAGGTCAAATAGTTGGATCAAAGACTGGTAAAGTACTCAAAGTTAGAAAAAAATATTTTCTTGTTGTCAATCATCCATTCTCGCTTCGATCACTTCATCGCCAAACGATGCAAGACTACTCCTTTGAAAGATTTAAATAAGACTTGTGTTTTTAAATCTCAAAATGTCTAGCTCCTCCTAAATACTGAGTCAACAAAAGTCGATTTAGTTTGGTTGGGGTGCAAAAATGGGTCCTAAGTATTTAGCTAACCAGCCATAGAAATAATGAGAATGGAATATGACACTACTGCTCCCAAGGTCAGGAAAACAAACAATATCATTTAACCCTCTGTAATTGCTGGCAATGATTAGAATTGCCGGGTAGAATTTGTTGCCATTAGCCAGCATGCTAACAATTTTGAATACACCAGGATGCATCGAAGTAACATCTTCAAGAGGAATGACGAACTTGTACAATCACGTAGAAAGAAAGGCAGCCAAATAAGTCTTCTCCCACGTCTCAGGTTCCACTCTAAGAGTGACAAAAACATCCTCTTCCGCTATTGTTCGAGGAGAAGTCAACTCCCTAGGGATTGCACATCTCTTTTGGTCATTGTGTTTTGTTCTTGACCTTTTTCTTGCAGCTTTTGTAATCCATATAAAATTAAGACTTATATTATGCATCCAGAGTAGTTTGAAAAGATAAACCATGCAAGCAGATCAAGCAGTAAGTGGCACAGAGGCCTAAAAAGCATCAAAATATGACAAAATATATCAGAATATAAATTAGGGCACCCATGCCTAATAACCGGTGAAACTGGGGCATGCAAGCCCATAAACCAGAATAAATGTATAAAAATGTATCAAACTAGGGCACACATGCTTGAAAAATAAAATGTATGTAAATGTATCTGGGGAGGGGGGAAGTCTCTCTCTAACTACCGCCTCGAGCGGACCCGGCGAGAAGAAGGACTAGCCTCATCCGAGCTGACATCCTCGAATAGTCTCTCTAAATTGTCGCTGTCATCTCTGCCATCTGAAGAAGAGGATACAACTCTGGAGCGGCTCCTGACGGAAGAGACAGATCCTTTAGAGTGAGCTCGGGAAGAGGCACGAGACCCACGACCTGGAGCAGGAGGCTCAACAGGAACCGACGGTGGTGCTGTGCCGGTGGCAGCTACTGGTGGTTGTAAAAAGAGACAAAAGTAAGAATAAAGTACAAAACAGATCAACTAGGTCAAAGAAGAAGACACTCACCAGTAGAGGGACAAAAGGAACCTTAGCTGCACGCAGAGCAGCATCCTACTGGTGAATCAAAGTTCGCATGCCACTCACCACCGGCATGAGGCTGTCTAGCCAGGCTTTATCCATCTGTCAAAAGGAATAAAGAGCTAATCAATCTGAATGGATGAAAGACATAAAAGAAAATAGTGAAAAGAAGATCAAACCTGAGCATACACTAGTCAGAACTCTGGGGCTAGAAGAATTGGAATAGGAATATCAAAAGGATGCCCGGTAATGAGGGCTGACACGGTTTAGGGTACCTCAGCTGCTCCTGCTCCAGCAGGTCCTCCAACAGCAACAACACTAACTCCACCATCTCCAACAACTCTGGCACTGGCATCAGCAGCCTCTGGTGCCCATCTCGTCCTACCATCAGGAACAGTTGGGCCAAGTCTAAGTGGTCCCAGCAAATGTGCCCAGGCCCAAGTTGTGTAATCTTCCTCCGTTACCAGCAGCTCCGAGGCATGGGTCCCCACCATCTCGAAGAGCATGTCCACACGACTCAAGAGGTCGGTCCAGCACATGCGGACGGGAAGGACCACTAGAATTCGAAAGTAGTTGAGGCCAAGTGACTGGTGGACTACCCTCTCTCCGATGTAGTACTCCCGACCAAATGGACCATCCAGCAGGATCCGCCTCGAAATAATATCTCGACTGCGCATCAGATCCGCACTGTCCCAATCCTCCACTCCACGCCAGGCATTCCAGTGGACCTGTAGTAATTCAAAGTACAGTGCAGCACAAAGAATAATAATCAATGCAGTGAACGATAAAAGGCAAATGTAATGCAGTATGGTAATCAGTGTGCAAGATACAGTGATCAGTATGCAGAATATAGAGAAAAAATAATCTGTCAATAGTACAGTGCAATGCAATGAACAGTGCAGTGAATAGCATGATATAGACAGAAATGTACAGTATAGAAAGTAGTAAATAATGATACCTGGTCTGGGGTCAGCCAGTCAAGAGATACATGGAATCTGTCGATATCTTTCCCCCAGCCTTCTTCTCCTTCAGGCCTCGGGACCATCAAGCCGCACAGGGAATGACTGAAGGTCCAACAGAGGAGTTCGTCGGGACATGAAACCCGAGGAACTCATAGGTCCAAAGCTGTAAAGAAAATATGCCAGCAAGCAGATAATGGATAATGGATAACAGAAATGAATGAAAAATGTGTAGAAACTAAAATATACCTCCCAAACCCTCCAGTATCCCCCGATGTTGAGCTCTTAGGGGAACAGGATCAAAACTCTTATGAAGCCGTAGAAAGTAGCAAGAGAAGCTCCTCCCCAACCGAATGTGGCAATCCGGTCGAGGCGAGCAAGAGCACCCAGGTAATGAAGATAAACAGTATTATCCTTGTTCGAAAATAAGGAAGTACCAAACATATACAGTAAAAAACCTCAGGCAACCCACTCGTAGTGGCGAGGCTTAGTGCACTAGAAATGACGAAATCGATCGAAGAACCAGGTATACCGGACCTGGTCTCTGTCCATCAGGATTGGAATAGCTCCGAACAAATGCATCAATGCGTCAGTGGATCGAGCAATGGTAGGGTTGAAGGAATAGGAGTGCTGCCGACTCTAATGCCGGTAATCATCAAGAAGTCTAGAGGCGTTAGTGTGGCCTCAAAGATAGTGAAATGGAAGGTGTTGGTGGTATCCCACAACCGCTAAGCTAAGGTCGTGAGCCAAACATAATCAGTGCTTGTCCTACCTAATAAGGGTATGAACCGAGCAAAGTCGAAAGAATCAACGAGAGCCCAACTAGGAGCAGGGAGAGTATCGTACCACTTAAACACCTTACCTGAGGCAGAGCCGCCAAAGCCTCAAACATAGTGACCAGCCTAAAAAGAAGAAGATAAGCAAAAGATATATAAGAGCAGTCAAAACATGTGATAAATAGAGAATAACTTAAAGCAATAAAACAATAGGTTCGTGTATGAGTAACGACCTTTCGGTTCTCTCAAGTCTTAAAAGACTAGACACCCTGAGCCCTAGTGTGCAAGGTAAACCCTGCACGTCCTAGTAGAAGACTAGAAACCCTAAGCCCTGGTTAGCCAGGCAAATCTCTTAAGCTCTAGAAGACTAGGCACCCTAAGCCATGGTGCGCCAAGCAAACCCTGCAAGTCCTAGTAGAAGACTAGGAACCCTAAACCTTGGTGAGCCAGGCAAATCTTTCAAGCCTTAGAAAACTAGGCACCCTAAACCCTGGTGCGCTAAGCAAAACCCTACACGTCCTAGTAGAAGACAAGGAACCCTAAGCCCATAGTGAGCCAGGCAAATCTCTTAAGCCCTAGAAGACTAGGCACCCTAAGCCCTTCGGACACGCAAATCTTTGCACGTTCTAGTAGAAAACTAAGCACCCTAAGCCCTGGTGCGCCAGGCAAACTCTGCACGTCCTAGTAAAAGATTAGGAACCCTAAGCCCTAATGAGCCAGGCAAATATCTTAAGCCCTAGAAGACTAGGCACCCTATATCCTGGTGGTAGAAGACTAGGTACCCTAAGTTCTGGTGCACCAGACAAATATTGCACGTCCTAGTAGAAGATTGAGGACCCTAAGCTCTGGTGTGCCAGGCAAATCTCTATCCTAAATCATTTTATATTTTTTTCAAAAATAAAAATATAAAAAATCAAACCCCTCAAATTCTATGTTACCCCTTAGATTTTATATAATTTTTTCCTAATTTTTAGGATATTTTTATGATTTTTGAAAAAAATTTCCAAATTTCTAATATTTTTGAAAAAAAGATTTCTCCTAATTTTCCCAAATGTTTAGGATTTTTTCAAATTTCTAGGATTTTTGAAAAAAATTCCCCCTTATGTTTTGCCCTGAAAATAAAAAAAAAAGAAAAGAAATTCAATTCCTTAAATTTTTATGTTTTGCCCCAAAAATAAAAATACAAATAGAAATAAAAAAATAATCCCCCCCCCCCCCCGCAAAAAAAACAATCCCTTAGATATTTTTAATGTTTTCCCCAAAAAAAAAAAAATCAAACCCTTTATTTTTGTAATTTTTGCTAAAATAACTGTCCATTTTTATTATTTACATCTGAAACCTAACCCTAGTGCCCCTACTATTTTAATCTCATTTGCACAAGTACCTAAACTAAGATTTTTTTAGTCTGATATTCAAGTCTGTTGTGATTACATATCCAAATCTCAAACACTACACACAATCATCACATCATATCATCACATCATCACAGATTGCAGGAGGATCCTAGGCATGCATCTATGTTTGAGATATACGTCATACAACATGCTTTGGTATTGAACAAGCAAGGATGGAGAACCTACCGATGGGCGCTAGCGAGAGATGTGCTGGTTTGGTTCCCTGAGAAAAACATCAGCAGGGACGGTGTCGCTAGGTGGATCGTAGTGCCTCATCCTGCCCGGAACCAGGTGATGGGGTACCATAGCGTAGGTGTGTGGATCAAAGGGTGATGGGTGACCCTCTCCGGCATGTGGCTCGAGAAAGTCAGCTATCTCGGCCTCCGCAGAAGCATCTGTAGTCGTCTGTGCCTCGGCAGCTGCTCGTGCCTCCTCCTCAACGGCATGATGAGAGGCACGCTCCGCCTCAAGAGCGAGGGCGTCCATAGCCCTCATAGTCATCAAAGATTAAGAGGCAGTAATCCCCCAGCAGGAATGGCCCCCATAGAAGAACTCCCAACAGCAGAAGGGCCTTGTCGCACTCCTAAATCATCATCCTCATGGCCCTGGCCCGCCATGAACAAAAACAAAATCACAAACAATAAGGTAAACATCATGTATCAAGAAGGGGTACTCAGAAAGTAAAGGAAAAGCCTGAAAGGTCAAGAAGGTTTGAGAGATTTCAGAGAGAGTTGAGAGCGCAGAGGAGTGAGAGAGAGAGAGAGAGAGAGAGAGAGAGAGAGCAAGGATGCGAATGAACCAGGCTCGCACGCCTCAGAGGACCATGTGCGCATCTAGAGGTGGCGATCGCCACCTTCCATAGCAGCGACCGCTAGGATGATGAAGAGGCACACAGCGATAGCCAACTTGAAGGGGTTTTTATTCGGCGACTGCCATGTCGGATGGGTTTTGTCTGGGTGTGGCGTTGAAATTTAGGGGTCAAAAATAAGAAAATTCAAAAGATATTTTAAAAAATATTTTAACACTTTGAAAACTAAATTTTAAAAACTCCTTTTTATTGAAAATAGAGTCACCACTTAGTTTTTTTTTTAGAAAAACTAATAAAAACAAAAAAATAATAGCTTACTGATCTTGAAAACGTTAACCAGAGAAGGAGGGTTCGAAAGCTAAGGTACGAATCGGGGAAGATATTAGGCACCTCATTCGCCCAACCGTAAGGTTAGCCTCTACTAATCATCATTGGTTCTTTAATAGAATTTCTCAAATGCATGCAAATAAAAAAAATATAGGCAAATAGATAACATTCAAAATCAAATATAAAAAATACATAAAATGTGTACATAACACTCCAAAATAAATAAGTGTCAAAAGAAAGATCCTAAGTTCTATGGTATGCAATTTCTATATAAAGGATACATGAAATACTCTCACATGCAATTTCATCAAAATGACCTAAACTAGCATGGTTCAAATAAAAGAGTAAAAATAGGCTAACAAGATGATAAAATAACCTAAACATGATTTGCTACAAAATGACTTAAACTAAACTAAACATGTATTTAAAAAAAATAACCAAAATATGCATATTACAAACATTCACTTAGAAAGAAGAGCACGAACATAATAAGTACTAAAAAATGAAAGATGCATAAGGATTTGTCAAATGAAAAAAAACCTACCTAAAGTATCTTAACAAAGAGAGTTTAATCAAAATATTTAAAAGAAAAAAAACAAAAATAAATATGTTTCTTTTTACAAAAGAGAGTTTGAGAAAAAAATAAAAATAGAGAAAAAGTTTGTAAAAGAAAATGTGTCAAATGAAAATGTTAGAAAATGTTACTAAAAAAAAACTAACTATTTTACATTTTTATGAAAAGAAAATAAAAAAAATAAAAAGAATAATGGAGTTTCAACTAAAAGAAAATTGTAATTCTATTTGAAGATGAAAATTAGCTTAAAATCTTTTTGTAGTTTTTAGTTTTAACAAAATA
>JAOTRH010441231.1:0-32840 GCA_034768845.1 Heliamphora exappendiculata
GTTGATCTTGATAGTTGCAGGTACTACTTATTAATTGGCATTTACATAAAATCAATAATCAAGACAAATTAATTGGCGTGCTTACCAATAATTTTCCCAGATGTTGATGTTAGTTGTGCATAAAACTTGATATTTGCAGTTTCAAAAAGTTCAAATATAAATTAATAAGGGCTTTGAAGAACTGCAAATTTTAATTTCAGTTATGCAGGGAAAACATACTTGGACGACTCTAGAACCACCAGATCTAATACCCCGTATTTTCGATTAGTACGTTAGAACCCTAATAGTCGCAACAATCTCGCATATATCTCATAAACCCTACATCACAAGGGGATATAGAGGAAATAAGTTTTCTCGGGAATCGAATGAGTAAAGAGAGACCCAAACTAAAGAAAACCAAAACTAAAATAAAGAAAGGCCCAAATTGAAAAAAAGGCACAAATTAAATTAGGGCCAAGTCTCCATATAACTCAAGTTCCCATAAGGCCCAAATCAAATAAGGCCAAAAACTCCATATGCCCGAAACTAAAACACCCACAAAACCCAAATTAAATAAAGCCAAAGTCTCCATTATGCCCCAAGCTCCCATAAAGCTCAAATTAAATAAGACCTAAGTCTCCTTATGGTCCAAAATCAAATAAGGTCAAAATTCCATAAGGCTTACATTTCTATAGGCCCAATTCAAATAAAGACCCAAGGTCCATAAGGCCTAAAAGGCAAAAAAAAAAAAAAGTTCCATATGGCCCGCAGTCAAATAAGACCAAAATTCTATAAAGTCCAAATTAAATAAAGGCCTCTTTCATAAGACTCAAAGACCAAGTAAAGCCCAAGTTTTAATAAAAAGCTTGAGGTGATTAAAAGTCCAAAATTATTAAAGGCTTGAGATTATTAAAGGCCCAAAAGCAAATGAATGACCAAAGTTCTTTCTCAAGCCCACAACCCATTTCTTTCAACAAGCCCAAAAATACTGTTTGCTTTTTATTACTTTAAGGCCCTTTGGGCAATCTAACAAGGTAATATATTTTTTTTAAAAAGCTTAAATTTTAAGCCATCTCATTTAGTTTATCTAAAAACCCAACATTTTTTAAAAAAGACATGCACATATATTCTAAATCCACGAACTTTTTTTTTGAATAAATTAATTATAATATCTGTAATTAAAAAGCTAACTCTAATTACAATAAAAAAAAAATTGTGTCAATATTCTAAGTACAACGACTCAAAAACAAAAAAAAAATATTTTAAATATTTTAACAAAAAATAAATAAAAAAATCTGAAAAATTATTTGAAACACTTTTTAATTTTTTTTTCTTCTGAAAAAACACTTTTAAATCTATCCAAGCTTTTTATACATTCCAAACCAATCAACAGTTGAGCCCAAAAGAAACCCAATAAACTTTAAGAAACGGAAAGGCTTCCTTCACATAATCCCATCCCTTCATCCGAACACGCGTATTCTCTCTGCTCGCGTATTCACAGACCGCATGTTCTCTGAAACTCACTCAAGTCGTTGTTCTGAGTTAGGGTTTCCATGCCGCCACAATCTTCAGGTAACTCCTTTCTTCTTTTATTTTTCATTTTTCATACTTTTTTTTACCTTGTTAGCTAGCGATACTTCACATGGATGGACGTCCAAGAAGAGCTGTGAACTTCAAGTTTGAATATAATAATAATAATAAGAATAAGAATCTGGTTTTGTCAAATGCACTCTGACAAATCGTGCTTGAAAAAGCTTCACAGTTTCTAAATCTATTTTAATGGAATTTCATTTCTAGTGATTCATATCTGCAAATTTTATTGTTGGACTACTTAATTACTTGAATATCATTTCATTTGCTATTCATTCTCTACTCTGAATCGAGTCCTGTAGTTGGAAAAAGTAATTGAGTGAACTACTGGGTTAAGAGTTCAACGATTAGCCCCTTGCTTGGATCGATAGCAAAAAAATCTAGTAATTAGGCATTTCCCCCTCTCTCTCTCTCCCCCTCTCTCTCTATTTGTTTTTTACTTTGATCCGTTCGGTAATTGCAACCAGTTCGAGATAGATGAGAATATTTAAGAAGTCTTAATTTAATCACAGTCCAAATTTTGGTGGAAACATTATAGAAGGAAGAAAGTGTTTGTTGTACAACCTACCCAACTTCAAATATCATCATTTGTTAAAGAACTGGTTATGCTAACTTTATTCACAGACCCGATCAAGTGCACAAGACTCCACTTTTGTGCCTAGGGTATAAGTGAATCTTGAGGTTATTTTGGGATCAACTTGAATTTCTTATCTGTATGATATAATTTATTTCTTACAAGCCAATGGTGATGTAATTTGATGTTAGCATACATGCTGAATAAAACTCTTTCTTATAATAATGTTAAGTTTCTTGAATGTGACTTAAAGCTCGAAAATGTTAATTATTTTTATGTTTCCTCAATAGGTTTTCTACTTGAAAATGATTTTAATGATATGGGTGGAGTCGGAAAATAGGTATGCTCTTTTGATTATATGCGTGTACTTGCTGTGATTTATTTCTAAATATCATTGTGTTCGTAATTCAATGATATCTTATGAAATCCTTTTTGAGTGGAACTTTATATCATTTTAGAAATTTAAATGCTTTAGTTCTTGTGAAGAATATTTTCTTGTGTTTGGTTGCAACTTTGAAGTTAGTGTTAATGGCTATGATAGTATTAGTATTAGTGACAATAGTGATAGGGTTGTAACTTTGAAATTGGTGTTAATGGCTATGGTAGTATTAGTATTAGTGACAATAGTGATAGGGGGGCGGCGGCAGCGGTAGCGGCGATGACTGTGGCAATAGCAGTGGTGGTTGTGGTCATGGCGGCGGTGGTAGTGTCTGTCACGAGATTTTTTTTTGCAGTTTTCTTCGTCTTTTTGGTGTCATGCGACGTATTGGGTTTTTTTAGCCTGTCAACCCATGTCTTGAGTTTGGGTGATAGTTGTGACTCAAAATTAAATTTGCAAATAGGTTCAAAATTTTGAGTCATCATTTATTTTATTTTTTTTGTTTTTGTGGATCATGCCACCATTTTAGTCATTTTTAAAAGAAAAGATTTTTGTTTTCAAAAGTTATGCCAAAACCTACTAGTTTTGAAAAACTTATCAGTGTTTGGAAAACTATTTGAAGTTCGAGTTTTGAAATGTATGCGTGACTTGCATTTGGTCTTTGAAAACAAAGTTGGGTTTGTGGGTTAATTGTTACAAATTGGGAAGGTGTTAGGCATACAAACATCTCCGTTTAGTACTTTTCTACATTTTGTCTCTTTTTGGTGGATTAATCTTATTCTTTTGATATAAATCTGTATAAAATAGTAAAAATTTGTATTATTTGAAAATAGAGAATATATAATTATGGATATAAATGCATCTTCTGAAAAGGGAAATGTGTGATCATTCATCTAACGTAGTTTCAATGAGATAAGATGAGATTCAAGAAAGGATTAATCGATTGTGATTGTGACCGAGCCATGAAACTTCTTCCTACATATTCATAGTAAGAATCAAGTCAAACACAATTCGTGCAAAGTAAATATCGCGATCGAAAAAAGGCCCATTGGTTTTTCCTCGTGTTTGGTCTTGCGATGAACTAGGTTTATTAGCCAGTCGGCCCAAGTTTGATTTGGATGCTAGTTGTGACTCGGCAATTTATTGTTATGAGTTGGGAAGGTGTTAGATACTCAACTACGCCATTTCAGTAAATTCCTATATTTAGCTTCTTTTTAAATGGATCAACCTCATTTCTTGACGGATTTTTCAAAAAGAGTACTGGGTTCTTCAAGATGACTGGTTACACATCCAAAGAAGTCATTGGGAGGAACTGGTAGAGTCTGCCGTTTATGCTTCTTTTTAACCGTTATAACGGTCTTAATTAGGAGTATTAGGGCTCTTTTACCAAAATGCATGAGATTTTTAACTTAATTAAAGGATTAGGAATTTTAAAACTTAATTTTCAACCTACGTAAAAGCGTGTTTAGCAAACACGATTTATGTACAAATGTTTTCGACAAATGCTTTAGTTTTGAAAAAATAATATTTAAACGTAAAACGTGTTTACTAAACACGTTTTATGCCATAATATATAAAGCGTGATTGGAAAACACGCTTTTATACTTTTATACATAAAGCGTGATTGAAAAACACGCTTTAAGTGTTTTATGCATAAAATGTGTTTAGTAAACACGCTTTTAAGCTTAACACAGAAAGCGTGTTTACTAAACACGTTTTCATTAAAAAAATTGTGTTCAGCAAACACGTATTTAACGTTCAATACTTTTTAAGAATACCCTTCTTCTTTGGTCAAGACTTTTAAAAAAACCCTTATTCTCTAGATGCACTTCTTCTCAACACCTCTTCTTCTCGCAACTCTTCTTCTCTCTCTTTAAACCCTTCTTCTCCCCTCTCTCTCGGACGCGGCGACTCAAGTCCCATCTTCTTCTCCAGACGCGATGACTCAAGCCCCATCTTCTTCTCCAGTCTTCTCAATCTCTTGTCTCGGCTTCAGGTCAGTTATTTGTCTAAAATTTCTATTAGAGGTTAATTCTATTGGAGCATTGACCGCAGAATAATTTCTTGCTATACTTTTTTAATTTTTACAAATAATTGTACACGTGTCACACTTGTAGTAACATAAAAAAATGTATATTATCTTTCTTCGTTTTGATTTTTCTAGATTTCATCTACGATGAATTGTTTTTATTGAATCCTTTGATGTTTTTTTACATGTAACTAATTTTGTTAAATGCAGGTTATACTTGATTTTCCTGTTTATTCTAGAAGATTGTTATGTTATTTTTTTTTTTCCTTTTCTTTCTCTATTGGTTGCTAGATCGTTATTAAATTGGACTTTTAACTAGCTACCCAAGTTGGGTGGCCGGTTGAAGCTTCTAAAAGCCCCTTTTTTTGAGTGTTACCCTATTATACTGTCTGTAATGCGATGACTTGGAAAATATGACTTTGTTTAAAAAAATAAAAAAAAAAGAAAAAGGAAAAAGAAAAAAGAAACCAAAAAAAAAAAATAAAAGCAATTTTTTAAAGAAGGATAGCTAAAACAATGTTTTGGGAATTTGGCGTAGCTAATTTGGGTAGTTTTTGGTGTGGATGCTGTAAAACCAATGGGATTACGGTTGAAGAAAGATTAATCAATAGTTTTGAATGACAATGACATTGTGAACTTAAGGACAAACCAATCAAACTCATTGTCCAATCAAACCTGTCTGAAAGCTCCTATTAAGTGATAATGTCCAAGCTGTTTTGTTATATCCATGCCATATCCAAAAACAGAACTGAATCAAAAAATAGAGATAATGTTTCACTAATTCAGGCAAAAAATCATGAGGAACAACACACCCACTTGAACATTTACAATCCTAAAACACCCCAAATAGCATAGCACTTTCATAAACTAACAAAACAACTAAATGCTTACCACTGCTAATGTATGCCAACATATAAAATCAACATTAAAACAATAATTATTCACAAAAAAACAAAGACATTTTACAAATATGAGAGGAACCCATTAGAAGAGATAATAGCTAACCCAATGACAAAAAAAGAAAAAAGAAAAACTGGTATTCGAAATGAAGAGGAAAAGAAGAGCAGTGTGGTTTTGGGATACCTTTGGGGGCAACTTCCCATCCTCCAATAAAATGTTGTTTCATGCGGAGCTCGTGAAGCCACGGTCATGAGCTTGGTCTGGAGTGAAAGAGGGTTCAAATCCTACCAAGTTAAGATTGATTAAAACCCATATTATATTCTGTTTTGGTGATCAAGAAAAGATTGAGAAACCTTAAAGAGAATTTAATAAGAAGAGAAATTGGGTGACATTCTCTAAGTTTAAAGATCATCAAGCACTTTAAAAATTGTTTTGTATGTTTTCGATTCTTCTAAAAAAATGTTTTGGAAGCATCAAGTACAGTTGATTCCAACAAAAATATATTGAACTTTGTTTATTCCACCAGAATGGAAATAAATAAGTTGTGGACACATTATTTTAGTATTTGAACATCTCTATGCATTTATCTCAAAAAATTAAGAAAAAATGTTAAGAACTTGTTGAAATAAAATGAACAACAAATTATGCATGCTTATTGGCTATTCTCACACTAAAGATGAACTTTCAATTTAAGCATGATTCATGGATAAAAATTTATGTTGCTTCACATTTTATTGTTTCATGGTATTGGGACTGTAGTGCTCTATTGTATGTGACCTTGTAATTCGTAACCACCATTTGCCTCATGGCTTTACCAACTGGGTGACTAACAAACTAACACTTAACACCAAAGGAAAGGTTGTTGTCCAGAAGTTCGAACAGAATTTTCTTAATTACTTATAACAATTTTGTTTAGAGCCAGCAATTAGTATTTCTCAAACACATTGTCTTAATGAATTCCTTACCTGAAATGACATTCACCTAATACTCAACACCTAACAAAAGCTTGCCATTAAAAAATGACCTACAAAGAGCTAAATGTTCTGCAATCAAACACTTTCAAAAGTTAGTCAACATCAAACCACTAACCACAAAGCCTTTGACATTGCTTCCACATATTACATCTCTATACCAACAAACATGCTGACCATAAGTGCCCCAAATATTGTCAATTAGAGTCAACACAATTATATTTTCACATAAACGGCTATTCTGCCAACTGGAACAACAAGCAAATCAGAAAATATAGATACTAGAAAAAGTTAAACAAAAGGCATACATGTAGAACATGCAAATAATTTATTTTAGACGGAGCTACAAATCGTAGAAACATTATTCATTCCTCATTAGAGAAGTAGGAGTCAGATAGATATTGCTCGTTGGAAAGAACATTTTGACGCTCTTCCTTTGTCAATGGTCTGTTGCTTGCAATCGCCATTTTCGTTGCTAGTTGAAGTATGAAGTATTGACATCTTCGCATCAACATTCTGTTGTTTTCTCTTCGTATCTTTCGAACCGCTATTTCATAGTTATCCTTGTTACGTCTTGGCATTGTCAATGAATGTCGGCGAGGGACCGGTCCTCCTAGGTTACGCAGATCATTAACCAACCCTTCTTGCTCTTCAACCATGAACTTCTACTCTTGTCGCAGACCAACGTAATAATCTTTAGAACTAGAGTATTTTTCTGTCTAATAGTCGTCGTGGAACATAGGTAGTAACCACTTCTCATTACGATTGCGGCTACTCCCACCGACATCGCGTCTATAGGCCATTGTGAGAGAACGAGATTGAAAACAAAAAATAGAATCTAGTGGGACTACACAGATGCACACTCATGGTTAGCCATGTATTTATACTTACAATTTTCAATTTCGATACAGGAAGTTCATTACAGTGTTTGCACATGGGCAAGTTTTATCGTACTGTCAGTGATGAGACAAATCAATGATTTGATCGGCATGGCTTTCTAACTACTGGTACTGACCGAATCAAATGCTTTCACATCATCTTCAATCTTCGTCACCTTGCGAACCCAGTCATTGTAAGTACTAGTTGGCATCTTGCTCTTATGTCTTTGAAGTCTATTTTGGAGATCGTTCCTTTTAGCAAGTAATGTTTCCTTTGCATCAATAAGAGTTGCATACATCTTTTCCAAGCTCTTTGAAGTAGAAATTTTGTCCCTGAACCCAGCATAAAATGCTAACCCACCATCAGACACAACTCCCATAATAGCAGTAGTTGCTGCTTCAGCAGGCACCAAGAAACTCATCTGTAATACAGAGCTAAAATAAGGAAGAAAAAGTTGGAAATAATAATTCCAAGGATGTATTAAAATCACTAGTTGAAATTTCCATTAAAATGCTAAAATTCAAATTGCTAATGTTCTATTGTTCAAGATAGTTTCAAGCACACATTCTTGGATTGTTCCACATCGCCCATTGAGAGGCCTATCTATGTGGTTTATAAGCCTCAATTTCTCATTTCCTTAACACCTGAGTTTTAAGGAATTGTGTGGGTTGGATTTTTTAACATGGTATCAGAGCTGTAGTTTCATGAAGTCTTGGGTTCAAATCTTGCGATATGTATTTCCTATTATATTTGTTATGTAGTAGTTCAAAAAAGCAACAAAATCATAAGTAATGAAAATATTAGGGGGATGGATAGACCTAAATTGACATGGGATGCTGTATTAAGGAAAGATATAAACATATTAAAACTAACTGAAGATATGGCTCTTAATAGAATAAAATCGCGTAAAAGAATTTATGTAGCCGACCCCAATTGATTGGGACAAAGACTTAGTTTGGTTCGATTTATTTGTTATTGTACACTATGTGAGTTAGTGCACCTGTTCAGTTTAGTCTGTTTGTCTCTTCGCGTGCGAAACAGGGTCGTACGTGAGGGGGAGTATTGTATAACTTAATTTTAAACTTTTGGGACAATTGGTGACTTAACATGAATTCACATGTATGAATTCACCTGTATTAAGTAGCAACATCTTATGGTAAGATGAATATTGGATGAAGAACTAATTGCATAACGGAATTATACTTCAGGTAGGCAACAAACAAAAACTTTAGTTTTCCCATTGGGTTGTGGAGAAAAATTGGTTCTGTAATGTGATTTATGATATGTGTCAATTTAGTTTAAAAAGGAAACTGGAGTGAAAGATTCTTGAACCATATGACGAGTTTGTCCATGCTCCTTAGGTATTACGTGTGGATTAACTATTAATATAAAGCGCAAAGCAATCTTTCTCTATGATGCATCCTAAATATGAGTCTCTTGAACCATCTGACGAGGCTGCCCATCCTTAATATGATGCCACATATGAAAACAGACTAAACTCCATATGAACAAGGGAAAAAACATGGACCAAATTCTAGTTAACTTCGGTTGTTTAGCACTGCATATAAGTTTTAGTTATCAGAGATGAGACCCACTCTCTAATAGTTAAGCACAATATGAAAACTAAGGATGCAAACTTCTTTAGGTCTTTATACAAATTTTAGCATCTCACATTGTCTAGAACCTCATCAACAAAACGTTGAGATTGGATACAGGAATAGATTTATAATACTAAAAAACTTTTGCCAGTTCTGCCTTGCCCATTAGATGATCCTAAAACATATTAACAAGCCAACCATAAAGGAACCAATTTGAAAGTTACATTAGCACCAAGCTAGAATTTATTGTGAAGTACTAGAATTTATTGTGACAAACCAAACTAGGAAATAGTATCATCCTAGAGGTCGCAAACTATAATGGTGTGAATGTTATTGAATTAGTTAGAAACTTAATGCCCAAACCTATAGAAAAACTTAGGGTAGTTACACAGACCTTACTTGAGCTATGCCAATTACAATGACCTCCCCTATGATTTCTAAAATGACCCTGACATTCCTTCTGGTTTTAGTTATTGTAACATATTCCCCCTTTAATACATCTTCCTTTAAAGACAATGACGGAAAGTGACGATGTCGCCTTATAAATTTTCTAAAATACCAATTATTCCCTTCAAAATACCTAGCTCGACAACAAAGCACCTCTAATCACTTTGTCTTCTCTACCTATCTCCGTACGAAACACCCATCTTTACTTTAACCAATACCCTTGCATTGAGTATTTGAGTATATATAAACAGATATAAGAAAACCTTCACTGCAATAGCTTCTGCCACAACTCCCAAAATCCCACCACAATCTATCACCGGTGTCTTCATTATCAATCTATCACTAACGATCATTCACTTGATGCATCATCGCAACGGAGAGGGGGCTTAGAAAAACAGAGAGGGCTTTCGTTTCAAAGAGAATGAGCCATAGATTTAGGTTCCCTGAGCTGACCTTAGGAGCCATTTGAGACGATTTTGAGGAGAAAAATAGGGTATAACTTTGGACGAAATCTATGAGGAAGAAAGTTTGACTGTTGACACTATCATTCAAGGACGGACATAAACTCTTTGTTCGATTAAGTGAGAAGAATGAGATTTTGAAACCAAAAGGATTGATTAATAGCAAAAAGATTTTGAAATTTGATTCGAGGATGAGACAGAATCGAGAGAGCAAGAAATTTCCCTTCTGCGAATAATTGTAAGAAGATTGTTTCAAAAATGAAATTCGGCATAAAAAAGGGAAAGTCGGCCAAAGGTCCATTTAACAAAGACATACAACAATTGGTCCATCAAAAAAGACCAAAATGCGCGAAATCCACAAAAGTTAAAAAGTGCCAAAAGCTTCGAAACTACCCTCACAAATCGTATGAACCACAATCGACAACCCACTCTTTCATCCCAAAACCAACTTTGCTGAGAACAACTCTAATGAACCAAAAGAAAACTCCCAACCAAAATCGGAGAGCATACATTTTCTAAAACCACTGCATTACACATTCGATGACTCTGCATTACAGTTTTGAGGTTTATACCAACCTAGCAATCGCTTACCTTTGATATTTGCGGCCACATGGTTTGAAACAAGAAGCTCGCAGACACCACCTTTATTCATGGTGACAGATAACTTTGTGTTTTGAAACCTTGCAACAACGAACTTCAATGTTGTGGCTGCAAGGTCGATCTTGCCAGAAGATATTTTTTAGAAACTCTGAGTTTTATTTCCTTTCTTACTTTTGGCAACCTTAAACACATGTTGAGGTAATTCAGAAGGTCTGTAGACCATTCCCCAAGGTTGTAAGCCTATAAATATGACCCTACCCCTCTGTCAGGGGATCAAAGCTTGAGAATACATGACTATACCATTTTCGAGACTCTTTTGAACTAGAGCTATAACCCTGTCCTACACCAGTTCAAAACCAGAACCTTATGTCCCTTATTCAAGTTCAGAGTATGTGGTTATAGGACGTTGGTTTCTGGACAGCAACCAGGAGTTGCTTGCTATTTCTTGTTTCATTTTCTAATCTCAAGGCATTCTCCTATTTATTAGTTAAGAAGATACTCTATTTGTCAGTAAATGGGATGCATACTAGCGCATGAACATGGAGGAATAGAAAAAGTCATGTATTATCTGTGTAAAAAAATTATAAGGTGCGAAGGCTGGCATACTTTCCAAGAAAAGACTTGTTAGACACTAGTTTGGGCTTTTAAGAAGTTGCAGCACTACATGTTGGCATATTCTATAGTGTTAATTTCAAGAATGGATCCATTCTAGTATTTGTTTAAGAAGCCTGCAATAACAGGAAGGTTGGCGCGATGGTTGTCGTTAGCAGAGTTCAATTTAAGATATGTAATGAGGAAATTTGTGAAAGAAAGGGTCGTGGCAGAATTTTTTGGCTGCTCATCCAATCGAAGGTGCAGAAGATTCAGAGTCCTAGTTTCTCGACGACGAATTAATGGAGGTTGTGAATGAGCTGTGGACCCTTTACTTCGACAGAGCATCAAATCAATACGACTATGGTATTGGGATTTTCTTGATCGCACCTCACAACTCGCATGTCCCACTAGCTTAGAAGTTAAACTTCAAAGTGACCAATTACCAAGCAGAATACGAGGCTTGCATAGCAGGTATGAAAATTGCAGCTAGGGGCATGGAAGTTAGAAGTGATAGGGGACTCTGCCCTAGTTGTATCTCAGGCCAAAGAAGAATGGAAAGTCAAAGAAAAAAAAACTAATATCGTATCACTAGGAGCTCGAAAAGCTAATGTCGAGCTTGCTAGGGATATATACTAAAAGTCATACTTTTGTGTAATGGATTTTAATATTTATTTGTTATTCCATTTTAATAAAAATCTGTATGAGCAATATTTGCACTGTATTATTTATTTAATGTTATGCATGTGTGCCTTTTATTTTACATAGTAGATGATCTGGTGTGTAGAGTTCGGTTTATATATAGAAGATCAGATTATCGGTTATTGTAGAATATAAGTTTTTTGTTTACAGTCTTATATGGAACTGGACACATCGTTGGTAGAATTGTAGCATAGTATTTTAATGTGTCTGTCTTGAGCATGGAGAATGGTATAATTTTAGCTCACTGTATTAGTACACTTTGTATGTATTGAATAGGGTCCTGTTGAGGTAATTATTTTTATGACGACTGTATAAAATAATTAATGCCCCATTGCCTTGTTTGTTATGAGGTGCTAGAGGGTTTGGATTGGATTAGGAAACAAGCGTGATCTACCAAAAAAATTGTCCCCTTGGTGTTGTGAGCCCCACGTTTGTATTGTGGGACTCAGACTAAAAGTTCGACGAATGAGGGATTGCTAATCTCTCATTCATGGGATTAGCAATACCAAGCTCCCTTGGTATTATTAGTGCTAGGCTCCGAATTATCTTCCCCCCTTATCTAATAATCAGAAATAACTCTACAACTTTTATTCCATTCTTTATTCCATTTTAACTAAACATGAACCAAGTTTCTTACTATATACATAATCCCATTCATAATCCATTGGTATACAAAAAAACATATGGAACTCTCTGTATTACTAATCCCTCATATCCAATCCTATCCAGAATAACAAACAAGCCCCATGGTTATTATGAGTGCTTAAACTCTTATTCTCAAAATAGTTAATATGCACATGTATTTAGTGTTTATTAGTTTGATTCATAAAAGAGAGATCTTTTGCAGGTCAATAAACGTGATGAATTAGATAACGACATTACATGTATGGTGAATATTAGTTATTGATGGAATCCACGTCCTGATATAGGGATTGATAATAACCCCTTAAGGAAGCATATAAATTTTGATTATGTCAAACATTGCATGTGGATTTTGTATCCGACACATCAAATAAGTTAACTAGTTAAGTGAAAAATCTTAAGGAAATTATAAGTGGTCGATTAAATAAAATTGTCTGTAATTTAATTTAATCGACAAGTATCTGTAATCTTAACGTGGGGACATAAATAAACATTTAATAACATGGAGGTCAAAATTATTTTGAGATAAGGTCGGGAGTGCAATTATAATTTTTTAGTGATACGGATTATAATTTATAGATTAGGAATTTAATTCGAATTGAATTAATATTGTTCTAATTACATAAGGAGCTCAAATCTTATTTACTCTTTAGGTTCCTGCCGTAGACTATATATACACCGCATAAGCTCTCTGGAAGCTAGGGTTTTACAATTCATTCGTGATATTGGACACATGAAGGCAGCCAGTAAGAGAGAAAAAGCTCACTAATACCAAAGTCCACTTTCTATTCGTGATTAGGTGTACGAGAATACAACAGAAGGTCTAAAGCACAGTCGAGTTCTTTTTGATTCATGCATCCATCTAGCAGATTTCTGTTCGAGTGCTAAGACAGAGATTAAATCAAAGAGATCTGAAAGGTATAACTCCTGTTCTGCCGTGTAGGGTTTAATCGAGTTCTCATTATTTTTTTGGTATAATATACATGCACTGTCATTGGTTCTTGATATTCGTTTTTCCAACAATGCTTTGAAATGGTAACCTTCATCCATATACCTAGATTGTAGAACAAGTTCGCAGATGTCTTCGTTACCTTGGCTTCAATACCGTATCATCAGGAGATCAAGAAGCTATTGTCGAGCTTTGAAATGGTAACCTTCATCTATGTTACTAGACTGCAGAACAAGTTCGTTGATGTCTTGGTTACCTTGGCTTCAATGATAGATATACTGTCAGGAATCAGGATGAGACCTCTGGTAATTAAACGACGAAGTATGCTAGCGTTCAAAACCATAGCAATCGTACATGAAAGCACTAATGGACCCCTTGGTATCATGACATTTGGAGTTTCATTGAAAAAGAGCAAAGGAGAAAGACAATTGAACTATTAAAGATTGGCAACACAATTTGTGATGTGCGGTGGAAAGTTGTACCAAAGGGTATATTTGGGAACCCACAAACTTTGTGTAACAGAAGAAGAGAGCAGGGATTTGATGAAAGAGATTCAGGGATGCATTTGCAAACCACACATGAACGGGATAATGGTAGCAAAGAAGATATTACAGTAGGGAAACTATTAGATGGCTATGGAGATTGATTGCATTGAATTTGTCATAAGACGTCGTAAGTGTACTTTGCCAAGTACGCGCCAATCTTATGCACATTCCCCCGTCTAAACATCATAGTATGACAACACCTTGGCTATTTTTAGTATAGGAAATCGATATCATTGGGGAGATAACTCCAAAAGCCTCCAACAAACATGAGTATATCTTGATTGGCAATTGATTATTTCACCAAGTGGATGAAAGTCGCCTCGCATTCCACTCCAACGTCCGCACACGTAGCAAAGTTCATCAAGCACAATATTACCTGCAGATACGAAGTACCTCACGAGATCAAAATTGATAATGACACATTTTCGAGGGGAAGTGACAGATCTCCTTCAAAAGTACCGAAGTCGTTTTGCATAAATCATCTCCCTACTAGCCACAAACTAACGGAGCATGGAAGCTGCAAACAAAAATATGAAGTCAATTCTGCAGAAAAGTATAGATACCTATAGGGATTGGCATGAAAATCTACCTTTCGCACTGTAGGGGCATAGAACATTGATTTAAACCTCAATAGGCGGGACACTGTACTCCTTGGTATACAAAATGGAAGCAGTCTTGTTGGTCAAGTTGGAAATAAATGTCCATTTGTGGGAATAAATGTGTGTGTTATAATGTGAAGATGTCTGGGGTGCATGGTTTTAAATGTCGTAGATATCACTACGTATCGACCGTAATCGTCGCTAGAGAAAATCACAGTTGTACCAGCTGATACGATTTCGTATCAATGTCGTATTAGCCTGTATAGACCGATATAATCAATATTTTAACCGATACGACCAATACGGCTTCTGTTAACTTATAGCACACTCAGATTCAATTTAGGTTACATTTTTCGCTTTTTTTTTCTCTTCATATTGTTGCTCTCTTCCGATTTGAAATACTTCAAATATTTATGACTTAATTTAAAACTTCAAGATTCAAAATTAATCTTTTTCCCTACTTACAAAATTGTTAATTTGTTATCGAATAATTAATAATTATCGTACTGTCGGTGATGAGACAAATCAATGACTTGGTCGGCATGGCTTTCTAATTACTGGTACTGATTGACTGTAAAATTAGATACACTGATATTGATTTGACATCAACTGAATTTCAACCATGTGACCCCGTATACCTATGAAGACCTATATCTAGGCCAACTGTTCCAGCCATTTTATAGAGATTTTAGATCTACAAACAAATATATAGGGCATTTTTTTGGGTAGTCATTTTTTCCTATGAGTGGCATTCCTTTTTTGCCTCTTGTGTAAATTTTATTTAGTTATAAAAAAATTACTTCTTTACATAACTATCACAATATTTTATAAATTATTTACATATAGAAATACGTTTTGGAATTGATTCATAGCCCTTGGTTTAAGGTTTCAAGCTTGTGTATGATGTTATTTGGTTCTTCGAATGTTGAAATATCATATTAATTATTTGAATGTTAAAATAGCATACTATGTTGTTGGATTTTTAAATCGCAACCTATTTGTTTTAAGTTTCTTGCTTGGATTGAGTTATAAATATATTTTTTAGTAAACAGTGGAACTGTGATTCTAAACCGAACCCAAGTTTTGATAGGTTGGTTCAGGTTGGTTTTACTACATGATCGGTTTGGTTTGGGGTCTAAAAAATTAGAACCGTTTGGAAATTGGTTTGGTCCTGAGTTTCGTAAGAAGCCGAACCAAACCGGATGAAGAGTAACCCTCGTTGTTTGCTACTTAGCAGAAAAAAATTGGTCCTTTAGACTATGAAATTATTTACGCAATTTTGATATATTAACAGTTCTGAAGGAAGACCAATTTATCAAAGTTAATGAGATTCACCTATTATTACTTATATGCTCTTCTATTTCAGCCATGCTGGGGTCGTGTCTGGGTCAAATATCAAATAAAAGATATATGCTCTGAATTTTTACTAGACAATTGCATGACTGCATTAAGAAAAAAAGGTAAGGAAAAAGACACAAGAAGTAATCTCACCAAAGCCCAGCAGCCAATGCAATTGCAACAGCTTGTTCTCTCAATTTTAGCTCCTTCTCAACTTCCTTTCTTCGTAATTCACTCTGTTTTTTAGCAAACCTAGCCCACCTTTCATTTGTTCTTTCATCTCATTAATTTCACATTCTTTCTCCCACATTTGGCACCTGTTGATTCAGAAACTGATCTTTTGAAATTTGTCCATACCAAGGAAACTTTTATGAACTAGTTCACAGGAAGTTTTATTCCGCCACTACAAATTGACCATTGCAAATGATAACGATATCAATCACAAATAACTAGCCCACCTTTTTGTACTAAAGCTTATAACAACTTACAAATTTGAAAGCAAATCAATAAGTAATTAAGCCTGAAATTGAAATCAATCAGCAATTTGGAATTTCACCCATCGTCTAAGCTTGGAAACACTTGGAAACAGTCAGTAATTTAGCCATTTTTCACCAATTTCATATCAATCAACATTTTGGAGTCAATCACAATAATTGTAATCAATGCGAATGCGGAACCACTAGGAAACACAAAACAACCATTTCATCCATTGTCTAAGCTTCTACAGCTATAGGATTAATTTGGCAAATCTGAACTATAAATCACAAGAATCAAATTATCAAAAAATAAATTAAAATACCGATGGAAACGTATCTTTATTGGCACCAACCATCAAAAACTACAACTCACCTCGCTAGGGTTTTGCAGAAATAAAGAAATAGTTATAAGTAAACTCTTGACATGTATTTTAAAAATAGAAATAAAGCACACACAAGCAAAAGATTTTGTACGGTGCACAGTGAAATGAACAAAAGATATTTGCCTTAGAAGGTCATTCATCGAATTCATGCCTATCTGGATTGGAGGCAAATGAGATGATGTTTCAAATTTCTTGAGAAACAATTTAACTGGCGGCTCAGGATTGTAACTTCAGGAGATAACACTACTAAAATATGCAACCGATATACAAGAGACATCAAGCTGTATTTTCCTCAATGGAAATACCAGGGGTATAAACAGGAATACATAATTTATTTAGTACGGTGCAAGAACTGACTAAAAAACCGAGACTCCGAAACACATTTGGTGTCATTTTCACCTTTTCAAGCCGGTGAGCTAAATTGCAGCCTAATTAATCCTCAATTCATGGAAAATAATTCCATCTCAACAACATACTATATAGTTAAGCAAAAAATAAATCAACAGTTACTTATCAACAGATCCCGTGTCTTCAACCACAGTAGGCTGCTCTTCCCCTGGTGAAAGCACTGGTTTTGCAGCAGTTCGGGCAGCCACTTCTGCAGCAAAATCCTGGCTTCTCATCTCCAAGCCTTCCCCAAGGTTGTAGCGCACAAATCTCTTCACTTTCATATTTCCCCCAATGGTTGCAATAGTCTGCTTCACCCAGTCTTTCACCACCAGCTTATCATTCTTAATGTAAGGCTGCTCAAGCAATGCGAGCTCCTCAAGCCTCTTTTTAATCCATCCTTCAACAATGTTGGACCTAATCTGCTCTGGCCTTGACAAGAGATCTTTCTGCATTTCAATTTCTCTTTCCTTGTCTACAATTTCTTTATGAACATCTTCTGTAACAAGATACTGTACTTGACGGCATGCAGCCACTTGCGTGGCTAGATCATCAACCAACTCCTTAAAAATTTGGCGTCGAGATACAAAATCTGTCTCACAGTTCACCTCAATAAGGACACCAATCGTACTATCATGAATTTATGAACCAATTCTTCCCTCAGCTGTGGCTTTACTGGCTTTCTTATCTGCGCTTGCTAACCCTTTCTTGCTGAGGAACTCCTGAGCTTTAACTCAGTCACCTCCAGTTTTTGAGAGAGCTTTCTTGCAGTCCATCATTCCAGCTCCTGTTTGGAAACGCAGCAGCTTTACAAGAGCTGGTGATATAGCTGCCATAAACCACAATTATATTTCACCAGAGAAGATAATACAACTAAACTAAAAGATTGTTAGAACTAAAAGAACCTATCATACAATATGTCAGCACCTAGCATAATCGATGTGGATGACAGATTGATGAAATACAATCTTTTTGTGTGCAGCCAAATATTTTGGTCAACTTCACGAATGGTGCTTTCTAAAGGAAACACATTTTTGCAATAACAAATATTGATAAAGAAATGAAATTAAGACAGACAGAGAAGGTATCTAGATGAAACAAATTTTAAGGCACACACTAATTTTCCTTTAATACATGGTGTGCGCATGAAGTTCGTGAGTCACCCAAAAAATGTAACAAATGACATAATTGACTAATTTTAGGCATGCATTTATTCATGCAAACTTGTGACCAGTACACATTACCATCTTTAATCCACCTTAGATCGCAAGATTAACAACTTCAGTATTGGAAGGAGAAGTGATTTTTTCCTTTAAAACAAGATTTGAATCCTATTCTTTGCACTTAAAGCCAAGTCGGTCAAACATAGCACACTCAAGCTGAATACATTGCATCCTATCAAAGATTCATCAAGTCACAAACTACATTGCCCAATCATTACTACGACATACTATAAACATGTAATACAAAGAAGGATCTAAAACATAAACAAAAACTTACATTAAACCAGACCACTTCTACGACATACTACAAACATGTAATACAAAGAAGGATCTGAAACATAAACAAAAACTTACATTAAACCAGATTTGAGTCTTTGGGATTTCATCACTTCACGTGTTTAAGCAGTGAGGTATGAGTCATGGTGGATGTACATACACACCCACACATGTACACACAAATGTATATGTCCACACAAATCAAAAAGCTTCAGCTTTATATTCATTACAAATCAAAAAAACCACATTTGGCACCTGTTGAATCAGAAACTGATCTTTTGAAATTTGTCCATACCAAGGAAACTCTTATGAATTAGTTCACAGGAAGTTTTATTCTGCTACTAGAAATTGACCATTGCATTAATGCACTTGCCAAGTGAGCGAATGTATGACTATGATTAAGCAATTGGAAGCCTAGAATGCTCTTTCATTCTTGGGAGGTAGTAGTTTTAGATCATAGGGTTTGTTGTGATGTTCATACTAAAATGACACTAGTGTTAACAAAGGAAGAAAAAAATCTCTTAACCTACAAGAGAACTCCTGTCCGTTGAACATCTAAAAGGAACGCAACCATGTGATGTTCATTATGTTCTTCGAACATTGTAAAGTTTGAACTAGAAAGCACCAGCCAGCCAGAATGAAAGAGCATTCTAGTTGATTCTTGAAAAGTTGATGTGGCCATGCAATTCCAATAGAATCCATTTGATGTTAGCTACCAGCACGCTGTTGAGCTAGTTCAACATAAAACCTTCCGTAGTTTACAAGCCTATAACATATTGAACTTTATAAGGCTAACCTAGATGGGCAACTAGTAGTGCGTAAGAGTCACAAGCCTAACAATCTATTAGATCATTATCAAATATCATCCTCCATCCTAAGGTCAGCAATATGCCTGATGCAGTGGCAGAGAGCAGGATAATAACCTACTCAACTCACTATACAGTTTCATCAGAGACAAATGAAGATGGGACTCAAGACCTCAGTTATGTTTAGAGCAAATTGGTCTCAAAAGCTTAACCTATTAGGGAACAACCTAACAATGTGCCACACTCTCCGACTCTCTACTGCGTGACCTCGCTTTCTCCCTTACAAATACAAAAAGTAACATAAATTGAATTAGATGGCTGCACAAATAAGCAGGGATGTACACATTACTTATCGGGAAACAAACAAGGAGACTAAAACCCATGATTTCTTAAAGTCAAAGCGTTGGTCCATGTCAGATCAAAAATATTGATAATTGATTCACCAAAAACTAAGAATCTGTGTAACATGTAACAATGTAGATATTTGTTGGGTGCCTAGACTTCTGTGCTCAAATGATTTTAGAGAGATAATAGTCCTCTTTATAGTTTCAAGCAAGTGTATGTACAATGAAAGTGGTACAGTCTTAGTTAAATTTCTGAAACACCAATGGTATGCATTCTTAAACTCATACCATGATTGCCGAAGTTTTTTGGACTGGCCACTTCCAACTGCTAATTTATGTGCAACTTCAGCCCCACAAACCTTTTTTCTACTCTGTCTCATCTGGAAGGTCAAAACACCCCTTTTGTCACACCCACCCAAACCCTAATATGAAAATCTCTTCACCCCCACCAGTGCAGGATCTATAGACTATAGAAACTACAAAGAATAATGCCTTCCCTCCAAATGTTATGACTAAGAAACCACCCAGCCTCCATTCTCATCAACTTAAAGGTAGAGGAAGGTCACGTAATAGAGGTAGAATGGTTCATACAACCCATTAACATGAAGATAATGACCCCAGACATGAACACAGCCGCGGCCCCCTTCTTCGTTATTTAGGTTTGATTATTAACGATGATGAAGAGATTGCAAATGATGCAACCCATAAAATCAAAATTAGTTGGCTCAAGTGGAGGGGTGCTTCCGGCATTCTGCGTGATCGACGGATACCCAGTTGTTTCAGCCATTAAAATAAAGGAATCCAAACACCACCCCGATATAGTAATTTTCTGTATATTAACCTAGGGGGACCCAACTCTCGACTATATGGACACAGTTAACAAGCACAACTGTCACTACTTAGAATTACCAGTATTGGACCAGGTTGTAAAGTATGTGGGTTTTTTTCCAACACTTTGTGATAAGAAGAAGAGACCACTTCAACATCAGTTTGTAGGTCAATACGAAAAGATAACATCAAACTTGGAAAAGATGAACCTAAACCAACAGTTACAACTAGTTACTCATTTTAGTGCGGGTGTAACTATCATCGTCTATGTGATGCACTAAAACATAGATGATGATTTAACAAATGGAAAAGCCAATATGACGATAGTACTAGGCCATATGATAGCAACATTGTATTGTGCATGGTATTACGAAGCATGGGAGATGATTTTCATGGTTTTCTATGTAGGACTCGCCATGGATGCTGAAGTCCCTGTTGAGGTGCTAGTCCAGAGGGCCCGCTTATTGGAGCTTCCACATCGAGCAGATTTGTTGTGGGAGTAGGAGGTACGTGCTTAGTTATTGTACTTATTTTTATTGATACAAACTTTCATTGTGTTAATGAGGAAATTTTATATGGTCTCATACGCACATCTCTTCATGCAGAACACATCCTCTTGACTTGTTGCCGTGGGGATAGTGAGTTCTGGAACCTGCCCATTGATCCCCGTGTTCTTCGACAGCTGGATCATGTAGGCTTCTATGGGGTGTCCCGTATTGGCTTCATACGTTTAGACCAGTGCCTGATCACTGCCCTGGTCGAGCGGTGGAGGCAGGAGACCCATGCATTCCACCTGTTGGTGGGAGAGTGCACCATCACGCTGCAGGATGTCTCAGTCCTACTTGGATTGCGCGTTGATGATGCACCTGTCATCGACCATGATCGGACATGTAGCACCACCGAGTGGCAGTAGATGTGCTTTGAGCTACTCGGAGCCGCTCCAACAGTTGAGGACTTTGAGACCGCCGGTCGACTTAGAGGGTCGTGGTTTCAGGAGCACTTCGCTGGCACCATTTCCGAGGACGCCGCAGCGGATGTTATTGTCCAGCGTGCACGAGCTTACATTCTGTGGCTTATCAGGGGCTTCTTAATGCCCGATAAGCTACAGAATCTAATTAGGCTCATGTACCTGCCGCTCCTGCATCACTTGGGCGAGGTACACCGATATAGCTAGGGTGCAGTTACTCTAGCATTCTTCTACCGTCAGCTGTGTCGGGCTACACGCCCAGGCGCACGAGATATCGCAGGTGCCCTTGTTTTGCTCCGGGTAAAACAAGGCGCACAAGATATCGCAGGTCCACGGCTCACGCCCCGTCGAAGAGCTAATATTGGCCTGGGCCAGGCCACCATCTAGCATGGGGATCGGGTTCTCCCTGCTGGTACACGGGGTGCTCAATGGCGGGTCAGTTTCGCCCTAGACCAGGTCCCCACCCACGTCGTCACAGTATACCGCGACCAGTTCGATCGCCTAGCATCAGACGAGGTATTACTTATGTTCCCATCGGTTCGAATAATGTTTCCCTATGGATACATTTGATTTGCATCTGTTATTGATGGTGTTCTCATTGTTTCCTAGTTTGCATGGATGTCTTATGGCCCGTCGGATGAGATTATCGCTACGCTGCCCGACTACTGCCGACTAGGCATGGACATTTGGATGACACGGAGAGATCGGTTGGTCGTTGTCCCTAGGTCCCACGTGCCAATTGGATACCACGACCCATACATGTTGTGGTATCGTCGTGTGACCTGGTTGCTGCTGACGAATCCTAGTCACCGGTCGTCACCTGGATACCTTGGAGCGGGAGGGATCGTCGAGGAGTTGGTAGACACAATCTCTTGCACTTTTACGTCTCTAACTATACCAGCCACTAGTACGCTAACTGCTTATTTCTTATTTTGTAGACACTGTGTAGCTGAGAGTTACATGAGGCGGATTCATGGCTCCTTAGTCACAGCCCACCCGATGCAGCATATGCGGCGTTTGCCAATATTCGGGATCGATGCTACCTGTCATTGCTGACAGTGCATAGGGAGCACCGCCTTCAGCCGCATGCCCCGTCGACAGGCTCGCAGCCATCACCCGGTGCCCCATCCACAGCTGGCCACTCTGCATTCACACCCACCACCACGCCTACAGTGGGGCTTCGACTACAGTTTTCGTCTCCGGCCCTTGGCCCTTCGTCCAGCATTCCCTCCCGGTGTGACGGCCCTAGTCGATTCTGCGATTTTCTAGACATGATGCAGGGAGTGACGGAGGATGAGGTTCCCTAGCAGCCGCCTTTGCCAGTCCATGCTCGTGGTAGAGGGCGCGGGCGTGGCAGAGGTAGAGTGCGTCGCGGTGTGGTGCCCGAGCAGTTTGCACCAGGTCCTAGCCAGACGGCCCCCCCAGTCCCAGCTCACGCAGGCGTCCACTGAGGACCAGCTCGACATTGCGCATTTGGACCATGCCAGTACATCTGAGCTAGCTGCTACTGCTATCGGACAGGCAGTCACCCATTCCGTAGTCACGCCGGGTACCGTAGAGCTCTATGTGCATGCAGAGCAGTTGGACTAGCCGACGACGTCCCAGTCGCCGGATGCACATATACCTACCCACACGCATACATCCCCTGCACACATCCCACCACCAGTACAGGAGGCACCTCGGGTGTTCCAGCGTAGGAGTAAGAGGCCCAAGCCACAGCCGCGTGGATGCGGGACTTAGTCTCCAGGCTTATATTACATATCATCCTATGGTGGCTGGGATGTGACCACTCATGTACACGTACTTATACTTTTCATTTTATGTAATATGTATCCTTTTGAAAATTCATTTGGTTATATGGTTATTTCAGAGTGCTGTAATTATTTGATGAAGAAAGTCGATTGCTTGGCCTGAATTAAACAAATTGAATCAAATGGTGAGACCTTTACGTATTTGCTTTGTCAGCTTCCTTTCTACTCTAAATATTAAAGTTTTGGTACATAATTTCAGGTTTCTTACTAAAGAAAAGTGCAAAGAAGAACGATTGGAGTAGACGGTGGTTTGTTTTAAATGATTTATGCTTGCAAATCCTTCGAGGTATGTGTAAGTCTTAGTTTCTCCTGTCTGGTATTGTTAAATACTTCTTTACCAAGTATCTAAACTTATAGCCTACTTGCATGATTCAGGATATGATGTAATGAAGACCGGCTCATCTAGAGGAAGAACTTAGGTGGATAGCCCAAGAAGCACGTGGATATGTTGAAGCTGTTCAGAAAGGCCTTGCAGCCAATGTGCCAAAGGTCTGTTTTACTTTCTCAGTGTCCCAAAAGTTTTCATAACTTAATTGTCAATATGAGTCAGCCAATACATTCTAATTTATCATATTTGCATCTTTCGCTTAACTGCAAGTGTTATTGATGGGATTCAGTTGACAGCAACAGATACCGAGATGGATCATCCCGTTGACACTTGATAAGCTATAATTGTTCTTTTGGCTAATTATCCTTCTCCCTTGGATGTAGCCATGCAATTTGGTTGATTAGTATTTAATTACAATGTAAAGCCATGTTACTTGGACTCGGGTACGAGTATCAAATGTTGGTACATCTCTAATTGCCATATTCATCTTACGTCTACATCCAAGTACACCGAGACTGAGAGTTCATATTTCTTACATCTTTTGTTCTATTAAAAAATAGGCAAGATTTACAAATTACATGGGATATGTTGTGTATGGATTGATCCAGAGGAAGAACTTAGGTGGATGCCCAAGAAGTACGTGGATATGTTGAAGCATTGGCTGAAGGCCCTTTCAGCTAATGTCTCAAAAGTTAGTTTTACTTTCTCAATGCTTCCTTCGGTTGTACATCTTTTAAGCTTTGTAGTTTATCTTATTACGTGTTCTGGATGTGCAGGCATAGGTTTTTTGCCTAGTGGAGAAAGCCAAGGAAGATATGCTTAATAAGTTGTATAGTTCAATGAGGTTAGGTGCATTTACTTTTTGTATTTTTTCTAGAGTTTGCTTGGCACAAAATATCTTTGACATTTAAAGCGCACCTTGTCAACGTGATATTTTAATGTCTAGTAACCATATATTGGAGCTACATAGAGTTTGTTGATAACCAAGATGTGCTGGATCTGATTGAGAAGGTGAGTAACTGTTCCTTGATGCATTGTTATTGTTTTTGCATTGGAATGTGAGACGTGTGCCAAGAATGATATTTGGCATTGCTTAAACTAGTAGCTTATAGATTGTAACTTGAAGTAGATGGGGGGAGTATTTTGTAAATATTGTAGCTTGTAGTTAAAATAGAAGAAAAAGTAGTTATAACTTGTATTAGAAATTGTGGGTGTTTGAAAAAGATTATAGTTTATAGTTAAAATTAATAAAAAAAAGTTAAAAACTAGTAATAGTAGCTTTGCCAAACACCTAAAACACATGATAAGCCACAAATCTGAATTTGCAATAATTGGGAGTTCAAAAGCCCCCCAATGATATATGCATGGAGCATGATGAGCTTTGTTGATATATGAATTGAACTTGTTGGACTATGGAGGCTTCTAAGGTCATGCTGGCTATCATATATTGTGTTAGGCGTTTGATTTGGCCTGATGATATGGCTCTTATTGCTACAATTGCTCTCTTCATTACAATAAGTAGACTACAAATTAGTATCTACATACAGACACATGTATATTATATGCAAGTGATCTAAACCACAAGAGATTAAAGCATCACATGAAAAAGCAATGCTTGTCTTTCCTTGGCTTATCGTCAGGGATAAGGTTGTCGATTTTCCATATGAACCTATGTTATGTGGATTCTTTTGTATTTATTATCTCTTTTTTCTCCTTTCTCAAAGTTCCATTTGAATCAAATTCAAGGCCGTTTACTGCTATAGTTACAATACTTGGTTAACAAGGGCAAGGAATTGAATGTACTTTCTGGGCCAGTGGCATGTTATGGTTAGTAATTAGTGTCCACCACTGTTCATTGATCAATTTTGGCTCTGTAGTGCTGTTCCATTGTGTGACTTGCTCTTTGAGCAATCTAATTTGTATCAGGTTCTTTTGTGTAGAGCATGAAGTAGGAAAAACAAATTCTAAGTTTCAAGGATGAATGAGCGATATATATCCACATTGATTACTTGTGATGGGGATATTTCTTTCTAAAACTTCCAAGCATGACAAACTTAAAAATATATCATCCCTTTAAGAGTAATTAGAAGACTGTTTTTGAATATTCCCTTCCCCCCACCCCTTTCCCAAAAATAAGTTGTATATAACATGGTGATGTGTGTGTATTGTACAATAGTAATCTCTCAAATAAATATTATTTAAGAGATTAGACTTCAGTTCAACTAGTTATGAACTAGGTTTCTTGCAGAATAGACATTTCGTCTTACCTAATGTTATGCATCTCAAAATCTCTGGGGCACAATATATATCATAGGATAGATTTTGCATAACTTATGTTTATATTCACTGTTCCGAGCCCACTCTTTTGCAGCTGAGTCACCATTATCCCAATTGTTCTCATGCAATTGGGAAGGCTATCCCTAATTGCTCACTGTTTATACTGTCGGGTAAATTAGAACTTTCCTGTTGTATTTGTCCAGGCTTTGAGCTTAATGCTGAGATCTTTTCAGGATTTGTTTTTAGTTTAAGAAGGGGGAGCACCCTGGAAACATGAAGAAGGCTAAAGGCTTGGCTTGTGGCTCCTTTGAGTTGGTCTTGATTTTGCTGTGTGACATGTCTACTTGGCATTCTTTTGCACATACATTTGCTATGCCTTGGTTTTTATCTTTCTAAAAATGTCAATCCATAACAAGAGGGTGTCTCAATACATTATCATCATGCTACTAGTGTCTCATTATAATACTTATCTGACAAATGTCTACTTCTTTGCCGGATCAAAACATCAATCGCATCAGGACTACTTGGAAAAAGCTGACAAAGCACGGAGTGAAAGACTTTCCTCAAAACAGAGGGTTTACACCTTTATTTGGACGGAACCTAGAAAGTGCCTAGAGGGTTTACACCTTTATTTGAAATTTCTTTGCAATTTACTCCTATTGAACAGTCATCAAAAACTTGAAATAAGCAGCAAATTTCATTCCTGATACATTAACTGTTTCTTTGTTATTAACTGTTTCTTGCTGTGAAAATTGCAAAACTTGCCACCTTGCAAAAAAGTTTGAAAGAACTTGAGGAATTAAGAGAATGAAAGAGGTTGACAGAAAGAATGAGCAAACTGTTGAACTCTTGAAGATGCAAGTGGCTCAATTGGCTGCGTTGGAAGCACAATATGGATATTGTTATTGGTAGGGAGAGTTTGTTTTTTATTTATTTGGAATTCCATCAATTTTTATATTTTCATTAAAATCAGTTTTGGAAATGATTATTCCAATACTTTACATGTAATGCTTTAAGTAGATGACATTTTACTTAGTTGATGAGTCATTTTATTTCACATTTGAATTGTCATGATGCAACATTTGGGCCTTCTTTAGATATGTTGATTTTTTCCCTTTTTGTTTAGAAGCTTGTTGAATCCTTTGAAGATTCATGTGGTCAGATTTGTATTTGAATGTTAGGATTGTTTAACAGGTGATATTGAAACGGGTATACCGTGGGATAGGCGAAAAGGCAGAGAAAGCTTTGTCGAAATTTTTACTGTAATTCACTTAGAAAGATTTATGGGTTTACAAAAATGATTACATTTAAACTGAACTATGGCCCTCCAACTACTTTGGAAAATCAAATAATTAGATAGTATCATAGGACAATCTAATTATCTGAACACGCTTTTATGTTGAAGAACTGGATAATTTTAAGAAACATGTTTGTGGCATTGTTACTTAACTTTATAATTAGACGACACAGTGGCTGCACCGATTGAAGTTGGAGCCATGTATTAATTTGGATGGGCAAAATGTGGTTTGACAGTCAGAGTTCTTCACTATTACCTGTTTTGTTCTTTGCACTGTAAATCGGGAATTTGGGGCATGATTCATTCCAATAATTGGTGAATTTGGATTTGTAGTGCAACATGTATTGGTCTTGTAGTAAAATTTAAAAATTTGCAATCTATATGTTTTGGGAAGTGGAATTATCTATAATTTGTTGTTCCTTATTAGTAGGCTGCTGCTATGGCCATAGCAATTCTACTTTTTGAGAGAAATGATGGATAGTTTGGAAAAAGGGCAATGCACACCCAATGCTACTGAATGGTCATATATGTTAGGCATTTATAATTACACTTCTACAAATAAAGATGAGATCAAATAAATATAAAATTAAATTTGATGGAACAGTGGGATGACCCTGATGTTATCATCGCGAAGTTAGTTGACCACGTTGCAAAATTAAATAGTTGCATGTTTTTAATGTGCAATTTAAATTATTTTCAAACCAAACCTGTGTATGTGGATATAAGTTTTACTTGGAGGTATCCACTTTGTAACAGTTTGGCTAAAAAAATTGTACATGCAACAATTTCTTAGTTTAAGTTCGATGAAAAATATTGACGTTAACTTTTATTTGACTTTGTGGCTGTTAAGTGCTATCAATCAATTGGCTTGTTAAAATCTGTGTTCTTATTGTATTAAAAAAAGTCAGTTCAATATTAAAAAGGCCTAAAATCAATAATTACAAATTACCCAAACTGAATAGTAGTGCATGGAAAGAACTAGTCCAACGCTGCAATAATCCATTGATGGCTATTAACTAATAAAGCGTGTTTAATAAATATATTTTTAGATTTAAGTAAATTAACAAATAAAGCGTGCTTAATAAATACGCTTTTTACTTGGTCTAATTAATTTTATGAACTACCAAATGAGTGACACGTGTCAATTTACTATTTATCAACTTGCCTATATATATACGAAGTCTCTTTGAGGAGATGTCTCAGGCGTTTGCAAGTATTGTTACGAAAAAAAAGCCCGGCAAAATATCAACAAATTTGTTGGTGTTCTCTCGTTCTTTTATAGCATTTTTTCTTTTTTTTTTAAAATTTTATTTAACGTATTTATTTTCTAACAGCGAGTGAGGATCTTGTTTTTTAGTTTAGACTCTGCCAATTTAGTAAATAAATTCTCATTTAGTTTTTTATTTTATTTTGTGTGTAGAGTCCGCTTTTAAGCCGCGATTCTGCCTGCTTGGGAACAAAAGCTTAAACACTTATTTAATGTATTTATTGTCTAATAGTGTAGGGATCTTGCTTTTTAGCTGAAATTCTGCCAATTTAGTAAAATTAAATTCTTTTACATTTTTTTCAGTTTGTGTGCAGAGCCCCTCGCTTTTAAGTTGAGGTTTTGCCCATTTGGAAAAAAAGCTTAAACATTTATTTAATATATTTATCGTCTAACAGTGTGGGGATCTTACTTTTTAACTGAGACTCCGCCAGTTTAGTAAAATTAATTTCGTTAACTTTTTTTTCAATTTGTGTACGGAGCCCGCTTTTAAGTTGAGATTCTGCCTGTTTGGGGAAAGAGCTTAAACATTTATTTAATATATTTGTTGTCTAACAGTGTGGGGATCTTGCTTTTTAGTTGAGACTCCGCCAGTTTAGTAAAGTTAATTTTGTTAATTTTTTTTTTCAGTTTGTGTGCAGAGCCCACTTTTAAGCTGAGGTTCTGCCCGTTTGGAAAAAGAGCTTAAACATTTATTTAATGTATTTATTGTCTAACAGTATGGGGATCTTGTTTTTTACTTGAGACTCCGCCAGTTTAGTAAAATTAAATTCGTTTACATTTTTTTCAGTTTGTATGCTGAGCTCGCTTTTAAGCTGAGGTTCTGCCAGTTTGGGAAAAGAGTGTCATGCCTCAAATTTCGGGTCACGCGAAAAGTCCAATAACAACAACTAAAATTGAAATACAACAAACCCAATGTTTCTCTCGAAAGCATAAAACATGTATACATCCATAAGAACTACATATGATTTACAACATGCTACATCCAAACATGAAACATATACAAAAGGTATAAACTACCTATTAATACAAAACAAAAGTCTTGTCATCAGCCACCTCTGGGCACCTCAAGGTTAACCTATAGGATCACGTTCACTTGAAAAATATTTTACAACAAAATTGCACAACGTGAGCCGAAACCTAATAGAAACAGACTATAAAGTCGTAAAGCAGGATATGCAATCACATAGCATAAAAATTCAACCACATGAGCCAAAAAAGTTTTTCACCCCAAAATCACAAGTTTTCTTTCAGGCTAATACGATTCTCAAAACGGTTTTACTTCATAAAATCTTACGTTTTTATCCTTAAAACCATGCATATCAACCATGCAGATAACGCTTTCACAGCTGAAGAAAAGCAGTAATCAAAACATTAATTTTCACTCGGACCACACAACCGAGAACAAAACATTATTTTCTCATTGGGATCACACAGCCGAGGAAAATAAAAAAATAAATAAATCCTATGCACCGACTCTGCCACATACATGCATATAGGTAACAATTATAGACTCTTGCACATTACTCTAAAATCGCTGAGGGTATACGAAATCACAACAATGTAACCACTTAGTTTACGGGCTCAAAATCCGAGGGTACTAAGCACCCACCACCTCGTTTATGGGGATTAACCCGAAGGACCGTAGGAACCTACTTTACGCATGTTTTCGAACTTCTACCGAGGAGCACTAAAAGCCCAACTCAACACACCAACTATCACAGTACATCTATAAAAATTATTTAAAAATCAGTACGTAACTCAACTACGAAAAATTCGTAAAACAGTTATACATTAACATGTATAAAAAGATCCAAATCCATCTTCCATGAAGATCAATAACATTTAAAACAATTTCCATCGAAACGTTTTCAAAGCTGAGATTTAACCCCGAGGGTTAGCTCCAAACGTCCAAAAATACGTTTTCAAGAGTTTCATAAAACCTCAATTTTTAAAACCACATTTTTAAAAACTATGAACATCCACAAGTTCAATATCATGTAATAAACCAAGAAAAGCACAAAACATGCTTTTATCCGAGTAAACAGGTTTGAACACAAAACATGATATATAAAGCATTTCAATCGGTGAAAAAGCATATAACTGCACATAGCGTAACTGGCCAGCCGTCACTATCAATGTCCCGAAATCCGGGTCACGTGAAACACCCACAAATAAATTTTTAAGAAATAAGAAATTTGATAAAAAGTTTCACTAAGGATGAAAAATAACCTTTTCCAAAACATTCGGCCAAAAAAGGGTGAAAACGGTTAAATTTTTTTGATATACCCTCACTCTTTTGGTCATAACTTTATCTATAAAAAAAAAACTTATTGTGAGAGAGGTGTCATTGGAAAGAAGACTTTCGGGGCTTCAGTTTGAGTACAAAAATGACCTAATTCTGAGTCCGAATGAGAGAGATATGATAAAAAGAAACAGCCCTGCGCAGCTAGTCTGCTTGAGCAGACATCGGGCGCTCGAGCGAGCAGGCACCTGAGAAAAATCCAAATTTTCTCTGTTTTGATTTCCAAACCCCAAAACCCAATCTCTTCCCCATTATACATCAAATTTCCATTTTCAAACCCAAATCGAAGCCTCCAAACTCCCTTTTTAAACCCTCGGACCTATACAAGCCTAAAACTACCACAAAACCTCGAAAGAAATAATCAAAACACGATTCCATCCAACCGAAATCAACACAAATGCCTTTTTAAACCAAACCCGATTCAATGAAACATAAATCAGTTTTTCATGCATTTTTAACTGGTAAAAATACGTATAATTACACGTAATACTCTTTAAAGATAACATAGTCAAGGATCCTATCTCGTTGAGTCAAAAACTCGACGCCTCAATTCACGTGAAAAAACTAACTTCGTCGGAATAAAATTTTGTGAAAGCATAGCCCACCACGCGTATACTAAGAATTTGCTGTTGGATCGTCGAAAATCAAGCCCCGAGCCCCCGAAAAGTTAGAGAGAATGCAGAGAGAAAAAGAGAAAACTTAGCTGAGAAGTTTTGAAAATATCTAACTCCAAGTATTTATAAACCACGAAAATATCTTTTTTTTTGAAATTCGCACCACAACGCCCAGCGGTCCCGGGGACCAACCCCACATGCATATCTAAATCCGAACATGCATAAAAATATGTATTTATAAAATTTTGTACCAGACTGTCACCGCTCGAGCGGGTCCCTACCGACAGACATATCTGCCACACCACCGCTTGAGCGCACAACCACCGCTCGAGCGGTCATCGCTGGGTGATAACCGGAACATATCATTCATACACATATGTATCCAAAGCCCAAATAGTCACCGGAAACATCACCCAGACCGAGCATTAATTACTACTCCATCAATACTTAAATCATTTCTAAAATAAAACAGGTCAAGATCTCATAAAGAGCTTAAACATTTATTCATTCCTTATCTGAACCTCTTTCAACCGCTTGTGATGTTTAATATGCTGCATCATTTTTCAGTTTGCAGTATTTCACGTAACCGCATTTTTAGTACCATGGCCAGTTTAAAGACCTTAATTTATTTTATATATCTATATTAAATAAAAATATATATTTTCTTTTATGAAATATGTATTTTTTTATTAGTTAGCACAATATACAAATGTAAGTTAACGTATTAATATACAATTATAACTTATTAAATTAAAACCATAACAAAATATTTGTTTTCATGAAAAATATTTCAACATCAATATATTTAGAATTTGATTTGCCTAAAAACATAATAATAGCCCGCTTTTAGTTTGAATCTTCACTATTTTTTATTTCTTGTTTCATTTTTTGAAAATAAGTTAAATAAAAAAATCATAAACAATATACTTAAGTCAAGAGAACCCGCTAACTAAACCAAACAGCCCCCTAACGGAAGCTAACAGCAACTCATAACAGTGGCCATGCACGCCCAGCGTGCATGTGTTCGTTTCCGACTCGGTTGTTCGACCTAACTTTATAATACGCGTTCGGACAATCCGAACGTCAATTTCAATTGCCGTTCGCGACTACGCATAAGCGGTCATGAGATGAATCTAACAAAACTAACGGTGGTCAAATCGAAGGTCCGGGGTGATGGCGACAAGGGTCTAAAGTTGACCCAAAAAATTTATTTTTTAGCTTTGACATAAAATCATAACATGTGAAGTTCTGATTTGGGTTCGCCGGAAGAATTTTCTGACAATTGACACCGTTCACTAGCAACGTTAAACCGTTAAAAGGGAAGACCCAACGTTATCCAGTGGCGGTGGCAGTCGGTGATATCAGAAATAGTACGCAACAACAATATCATTTGTTTGCATAAAGTATAAATAGTTATCTTTTAAAATAGTTAAATATCGGGGAGAGATATGTAAATAGTTATTTTTTAAAATAACTATTTG